>JAPDPK010000072.1:600000-787500 GCA_031772115.1 Heritiera littoralis
TTTTGGTGCCCTGTTTGGTTCTATTCTTGTGCTATTGTTTGCTCTTTTTTCCAGCAGCTAATTAGGGTATTTGAGAGAGCAATTTGATAGTTTAGGAAGGTGACTATATGTTGTTTAAACCTCTCTTCCCTTCTCCTTCTTTTCCTTCTTTCTTTCTTTCTCACATTGCTTCTTTTATTTTCTGTTTCGTTTTTCTATTCTTCAGCCTTTGTCCCGATTATTTTAGCCCCTATTTCTTTTATATTTTGGTTTAATTTCCACTCTTAATAGTTAAGGAAATGATGAGGGTCAAAAGTTCTATAAGAAATTATAAATTTCTTGCTAAATATCTCACCTAAACTGCTAGCATGTCATGGTTCAGCTAGCAGTTTCAGTTAAACCATTTTGTCCCTCTTCAGCCTATCTTTTTTACTTAATTTTTGGTTCTTAATAGTTAAGAAATTAAGGAGTCAATGGTCAAGGAAAACCTTCAAAAAATGTTGCAAAAAGTCTCATATATTTCTTGCCAACAAGGCACAATTTTTGCCTCTTTCCTTTAGATTTGGTTCTACCAGTGCTGACTTCCAGCCTTTAAAATTATATTTTCCAACCCAACTTTATGGTGTAATATACTTCATGTATCTACTCTATTCAATGGTCAAAAGGTGTAGTAGGTTATTAAACAAAAGGAATTAAAATATCATGTAAAAATCCCATTTAGCTTCCATTCTATTGCCCCTTTACAATTCACGGTTTCATGCCACAAATTTTAAGTCCTTGTAGCCGCACATGTTGACTGCCTTAAAGCTCTCTTTTATGTCATCTATCTCTTATATAAGAAACGTCAATAACTAATAAAAACAAGGGGAAAATATTCAAAGTTTTTAAATGAAACTTTCCTCCCCTTAATGAGCACCTATTCCACAGTTTGTGCAAGCTGAAATTTTCAGCTTACTTGTGCATTCTATTCCATGAGAATTTCAGCACTCCTTCCTTTATCTTTTACTCATTAAAAAATACTCAATAAGTAAGAAATTTTAAGGAGTCAAAAGTCAATAGAAGTGTATTAACATATTCAATAAATTTCAACTTGATTTGGTTGTGATTTTCATCTCATCTTCTTAGTCAAAATTGTTGGCTGCATTGATTTCTTTTTTTCTCTTGTGTTATCCGGTCATAAAGCATGTTCCACGCTTGAATTTTGCTTGTTAATTTCAACTATACTAAGCTTAGTTAATAGGCTAATGTCATCCTTCTTCACCTAGTCAAAATTTCCAACCAATCTTGAAAAAGTTTGGTGAGACATTGTGATGGAGATCCACTTGCTCGTGATGTTCGTGATGCTAAGGATCCATTGGTCATCCAAGGAGGTCCAATTACCCGAGCTGAGCTAAGAAAACGCAACAAGCCCTGGCCTCATTCATGCAACAAGCTCTGGCATCATTGAAGTGTCAAGAAAGCTTCCATGAAGAGTCCCAAGACATCTATACTTGCTTGGAAGCCCAAACGACATGAGCATGGTTTACTATCTTATTTTAGCTTAACAATAAGATGGGCTAAGTGTTTGGATAGCCCACGTTTGTGTCTTGTTGTGTCTTGGACTATTTATTTTATGTAACTAGGTTTAGGCATGAATTTGGGTTTAGTTTTATTTTCTATTGGTGTTAATTCCAGCCCACTTGTTTATGGGCTTAAGTGCTAGGTATTATTATAAATACCTTGTAAACGCTATTGATGGGGAGATCAGTTAATTGAATTTTCAGAAATTGAGTGTGCCTTTCTCTTGGGTTCCCTCTCAACTAGGCTTATCGAGGTCTTCTTCCTTGTGGCGTCTCCTTCTTCACCATCCACCATTGCTATACCTTAGGTTCTCGAATTCTTATTCGTAGGGTCAAGGTCCAATACCTTTGGGTTCGAGTCTCTTTAGGCTTCGGGTCTAGGTTTCAGAAGTTGTCATTCATCAACTTTGCTTCTGTCTTCTTGCGTGTCAGCTCCTTCAAATTCCAAGCTACGTTTTGTCTTGTCCGTACGCATCAGTTGGTATTCAGAGCTCAAGTTCCGATTTTCTGGTTTGTTTGTGCGTCACTCACTTTTAGATTTTTTTTTTTTTGGTTTCAATTTTTTTTTTCTTTTGTTCGTTCCACTTTCTGGTTTGTTTGTGTGTTCCTAGCCGCCACTTATTTCTTAACCCTAAAACCCTAGCCACCACTTATTTCATTACACAAAAAAAACCCTAGCCGCACCCCTTAAAAATAAAACCCTAGCCGCACCCCTCAAAAATAAAACCCTAGCCGCACCCCTCAAATCAAAAAAAAAAACCCTAGCTGCACCCCTCAAAAAAAACCCTAGCCGTACCCCTCAAAAAAAAAAACCCTAGCCTCACCCCTCAAAAAAAAAAAAAACCTAGCCGCACCCCTCCTTTTTCAAGGAAACCGCAACACTCAGAGTTAAAAAAAAAAAGAAGAAAAAGAAAAGAATTCAAAAAAAAGAAGAAGAAAAGAATTCGAAAAAAAAAAAGAAGAAAAGAATTCGAAAAAAAAAAAAGAAGAAAAAAAATAATTTTTTGCGGTACTGTTCAAACAGAAGTTTTGGTTGAGTTAGGAGGCGTGTGAGTACCCGTTTTAAAGAAAACGACGAAAGAAAATGACCTAGTTAAGCTTTGCTTCACTAGCCCCACCCTATCTTGGCCAAATTCCATCGTTTTCCTATAGTTTTAGGCCATTTTTCATTTTTTTTGTCATTCTAGTAATTTTTTTTTTCTTTCTTATTTCTTATTTCTTCTTTCTTTCTTTCTTTGAGTCACCCTAGCCCTAGCCATACCTTTCTGTGAAAAAAAAAAAGAAAAAAAAATTCTTGGTGACAATACTTGGTGAATTAGTTGATTTTACGAGGTTGAATCTTTGACTGAGTCTCTAGTGTGATTGTGAACCTATAGAGTTAAGGTAGAGTAAGGGAAAAAGGCACGAGTGTGTGAGAGACATTAGTAGAGAAAAGCCAAATTACTTGAGTGAAACAGGAGTGTAAACACGTGAGGATATTACTTGTTGACAATGTCTTCTGAAGGTGATAAGTCAGACTTTAAAAAGATTGAATTCCTGCTTCAGGCAATGCAACAACAGTTCCAACGGATGGATGTGAAATTCAATGACATTCATGATAAGTTGAACCAACATGAAGCTCGGTTTGCAAAGATCCAACAAGGTGATACTTCTCGTCCAAAAAGTAAGGTTGTTGCCAATGATGAGTATGATGATAATGTTGGGTATGATTCGAATGAAGAGTCTGGGATAGATAGACATCATAGAAGGTACCATGGGTATAGAGATCGAGTTGATAGAGCCCGTGATAGAGGTAAGGAGAAGCTGGATGGAAACCTTAGCAGTATAAAATTAAAGATTCCTCCTTTCCAAGGCAAGAATGATCCTGAGGCATATTTGGAGTGGGAAAGGAAGCTTGAAATGGTGTTTGACTGCCACCACTACTCTGAAGAAAAGAAGGTCAAACTTGCAGCAATTGAGTTCACAGAGTATGCTATGGTTTGGTGGGATCAGTTAGTCACTAGTCGAAGAAGATATGGTGATCCTCCAGTGTCTACATGGGATGAGATGAAGCGTATCATGAGGAAGAGATTTGTTCCTACTCATTACTACAGGGAGTTATACCAGAAGCTCCAAGGTCTTACCCAGGGCTCAAAGAGTGTTGAGGATTACTACAAAGAGATGGAAGTAACCATGATCCGAGCCAATATCCAGGAGGATGCAGAAGCTACTATGGCTCGTTTTCTTCAAGGCTTAAACCGTGAGATTGCCAATGTAGTCGAGTTGCAGCATTACATGGATTTAGAGGAGATGTTGCATGTGGCCATCAAAGTGGAAAGGCAACTCAAAAGGAAAGGTACATCCCGTTTTACTTCTAGTTCAGTTCCTGTTTGGAAATCTAACACCTTTCATAGGGATGATAAGCCTGTGCCTACGCATAAGTCAGAGAGCTTTGCTAAGCCCAAGCCTGAGGGCCCTCCAAAGCCCAAGACTGAACCTGCCCAAGCATCCCAGAGCAGGACACGTGACATTAAGTGTTTCAAGTGTTTAGGTCGTGGACATATTGCCTCACAGTGTCCCAACCGTAGGGTGATGATCATGCATGGGAATGGAGATGTTGAGAGTGAAGGTTCTGAACTCGGTGTAGAAGATGAGATGCCTGCGTTAGAAGATGTCGACGAAGAAGAAGTTATTGAGTATGCTGCTCATGGTGAAGCACTTGTTGCTAGGCGTGCTCTTACTACTCATGTGAAGTTTGAGGATGAGGCACAGCGCGAGAACATCTTCCATACGAGATGCCATATTAGTGACAAGGTATGTACTGTAATCATTGATGGTGGGAGTTGTACTAATGTTGCTAGCACATACCTTGTTGATAAATTAAAGTTGCCCACTACCAAGCATCACCACCCATATAAGTTGCAGTGGATTAATGACTGTGGTGAAGTCAACGTGGTGAAGCAAGTCTTGGTTCCTTTTCGTATTGGAAGGTATCAAGATGAGGTATTGTGTGACGTGGTGCCCATGCAAGCTAGCCACATATTGCTGGGTAGACCGTGGCAGTATGATCGGAGAGTCATCCACGACGGTTACACTAATCGTTATTCCTTTACTATGGATGGCAAGAAGATCGCTCTTGCTCCCCTTAGCCCCAAGGAGATTTATGAGGACCAATTAAGGCTAAAGGAGCAACATGATGAGCACAGGAAGCAAGCTAAAGAAAAGAAGGAAAACAAGGACAGCAAAACAGTGAGCTGCTATGCCAAACCCCGAGATGTGAAGACTGCATTTCTTGCTAAGTCTCCTATCCTTTTACTCTTATTTAAAGATTCTTATTTTATTGATGCTGAACTCCATGATACTTTGCCTACTGATGTTGTCTCATTGTTGCAGGAGTTCGAGGATTTATTCCCTGAGGAGATCCCAAGTGGATTACCACCGATTCGTGGGATCGAGCACATGATTGACCTTGTCCCCGGAGCTACCATTCCTAACCGTCCAGCCTACAGAAGTAATCCCGAGGAGACGAAGGAGCTTCAAAGGCAAGTTGAGGAGCTCATGAGGAAAGGTTATGTGAGAGAGAGCATGAGTCCTTGTGCCGTGCCCGTACTGCTTGTGCCAAAAAAAGATGGGACGTGGAGGATGTGCGTTGACTGTCGAGCCGTCAACAAAATCACTGTAAAGTACCGCTATCCTATTCCTAGGCTAGATGACATGCTTGATGAGTTGCATGGTGCATGCATGTTTTCTAAAATTGATTTAAAGAGCGGATATCACCAAATTCATATGAGAGAAGGTGATGAATGGAAAACCGCATTCAAGACTAAACATGGTCTCTACGAGTGGTTAGTTATGCCTTTTGGCTTGACTAATGCACCCAGTACATTCATGCGTTTAATGAACCATGTTTTACGTGATTTCATTGGTAAGTATGTGGTTGTCTATTTTGATGATATTTTGATATACAGTAAGAGCCAGCATGAGCATGTTGAGCATCTTAGGAATGTTCTTACTGTTTTGAGGAATGCAAGTTTGTATGCCAATTTTAAGAAATGTACGTTCTGCACTGATAAGATTGTTTTCCTTGGGTATGTCGTTTCTTCACATGGCATTTCTGTTGATAATGAGAAGGTAAAGGCAATTAAAGATTGGCCTGTACCTAAGTCTGTTTCTGAGGTGCGTAGTTTCCATGGTTTAGCTAGTTTCTATCGTCGATTCGTTAGAGATTTTAGCACTATAGCTGCACCTTTGATCGAAGTGGTCAAAAAGAATGTTGCATTTCATTGGGGTCCTGCACAAGAGCATGCTTTTAATTTGCTTAAAGATAAACTTTGTTCTGCTCCTTTGTTATCTCTGCCTGACTTTACTAAAACTTTTGAGATTGAGTGCGATGCCTCAGGTGTAGGTATTGGAGCTGTGCTTATGCAAGAAAAACGCCCAATTGCTTTCTTTAGTGAGAAGTTAAGTGGAGCAGCACTTAACTATCCCACATATGACAAGGAGATGTACGCGTTAGTAAGGGCCTTGGAGACATGGCAACATTACTTGTGGCCCAAAGAATTTGTCATCCACACTGATCATGAGTCCTTGAAGCATTTGAAAGGACAGAGTAAGCTGCATAAGCGTCATGCCAAGTGGATAGAGTTCATTGAGATGTTCCCGTACGTGATCAAGTACAAACAAGGTAAAGAGAACGTCGTAGCTGATGCGTTATCTCGTAGGTATACTCTTATCACTACTCTTGATGCTAAACTTTTAGGATTTGAGTATATCAAAGAACAGTATGCTGATGATGTTGATTTTGGTAATGTTTATGATGCATGTGCTACATCTGGTTTTGGCAAGTTCTTTAGGCATGATGGGTTCTTATTTAGAGAAAATAAATTATGTGTGCCTAGGAGTTCATTGCGCGAGCTGTTAGTTAGAGAAGCCCATAGTGGAGGATTAATGGGTCACTTTGGAGTTAGGAAAACTCTAGATGTTTTGCAAGCACATTTCTTTTGGCCTAACATGAGGAGAGATGTAGAGAGGTTATGTGCTAGATGCATTTCATGTAGGCAAGCTAAATCTAGAGTTCATAATCATGGTTTATATACTCCTTTACCCATTCCTACTACTCCGTGGACTGATATCTCTATGGATTTTGTTTTGGGCTTGCCTCGAACAAAACGCGGTAGAGATTCTGTTTTTGTTGTGGTTGACAGGTTCTCTAAGATGGCTCATTTCATTGCTTGCCACAAGACGGATGACGCCAGCAACGTTGCTGACCTTTTCTTCAAAGAGATAGTACGTCTACATGGTATACCAAGGACCATTGTTTCTGATCGAGATGCAAAGTTCCTTAGTTACTTTTGGAAGACGTTATGGGGAAAGTTGGGAACTAAATTGTTATTCTCCACCACTTGTCACCCCCAGACTGATGGACAGACTGAGGTCGTCAACCGAACCCTGTCTACATTATTGAGGTCCATTATTCAGAAAAATTTGAAGAATTGGGAAGATTGCTTGCCCCATGTGGAGTTTGCATATAACCGCAGTGTCCACTCCACTACTAGTTGCTCTCCATTCGAAGTTGTTTATGGCTTCAATCCTCTTACTCCTTTGGATTTGTTGCCATTACCTAGTGCGGAGCAGAGTAACTTGGATGGAGAACAGAAGGCTAAGTTTGTGAAGCAACTCCATGAGAGAGTTCGTCAAGCTATTGAAAAGAAGACTGAGCAGTATACCACCCAAGCAAATAAGCATCGAAAGAAAGTAGTCTTTGAGCCTGGTGATTGGGTTTGGGTGCATATGAGAAAGGAGAGGTTTCCTGTTCAGCGACGAACCAAGTTGCATCCCCGAGGAGATGGACCATTCCAAGTCATAGCGAAGATCAACGATAATGCCTACAAATTGGATCTTCCTGGTGAGTATGGTGTATCTGCTACTTTTAATGTTTCTGATCTTTCTCTGTTTTCTTTTGATGAAGGTATATGCGATTTGAGGACAAATCCTTTTGAGGAGAGGGGGAATGATGGAGATCCACTTGCTCGTGATGTTCGTGATGCTAAGGATCCATTGGTCATCCAAGGAGGTCCAATTACCCGAGCTCGAGCTAAGAAAATGCAACAAGCCCTGGCCTCATTCATGCAACAAGCTCTGGCATCATTGAAGTGTCAAGAAAGCTTCCATGAAGAGTCCCAAGACATCTATACTTGCTTGGAAGCCCAAACGACATAAGCATGGTTTACTATCTTATTTTAGCTTAACAATAAGATGGGCTAAGTGTTTGGATAGCCCACGTTTGTGTCTTGTTGTGTCTTGGACTATTTATTTTATGTAACTAGGTTTAGGCATGAATTTGGGTTTAGTTTTATTTTCTATTGGTGTTAATTCCAGCCCACTTGTTTATGGGCTTAAGTGCTAGGTATTATTATAAATACCTTGTAAACGCTATTGATGGGGAGATCAGTTAATTGAATTTTCAGAAATTGAGTGTGCCTTTCTCTTGGGTTCCCTCTCAACTAGGCTTATCGAGGTCTTCTTCCTTGTGGCGTCTCCTTCTTCACCATCCACCATTGCTATACCTTAGGTTCTCGAATTCTTATTCGTAGGGTCAAGGTCCAATACCTTTGGGTTCGAGTCTCTTTAGGCTTCGGGTCTAGGTTTCAGAAGTTGTCATTCATCAACTTTGCTTCTGTCTTCTTGCGTGTCAGCTCCTTCAAATTCCAAGCTATGTTTTGTCTTGTCCGTACGCATCACATTGTCTCAATTCTTGAAGAAAACCGCTCCTTTTCTTGTGCATAATTTTTATGCATTTAGGCTTCTTCATGAAGCCTCCATATATTTCCACTTAGATATATTCCTATTGTACTTAATTTTATTTATTTGATTTATATATATATTTTACTTAAGGAGAATTACATCTAATTTCTTGGTTGTAATTTAATTTAATTTACATGATTGAAATTTAATTTATCTTACATGAATAAAATTAAATGGATTTTGCATGGTTACATTTCATGTTATACATTAAATGAGACACTACTCATTTTCATATCACAAATTAGAATATGGAAATTGTCCATAACAAATCCTCAACTCATCTTCTATCAGTTTAACTCTTATCAGTCAAACCACATTGACCAATCTTAACGATTCACCTCAACCTTTTCATTCACATATATTTTAACTTATAATGTTATTTAGGAAAATGCAAAAAAATGTGGTCCTCACACAACCGGACCTTGGGAATGCATCTTTCCTGATTTCATAATTGGCCTCCATAGAGTTAGTGATCGTGGGTCCATTTTGGTGGTGATTGATCATTTTTTGAATTATACCACATTCATCCCAGCTCAAAAATATTGCACCGCAGAAGACACTGCTCGTCTTATCTTCAAGCATGTAGTTAAGTATTGGGGTATTCCACAAAACATTGTTAGTGACAGGGATCCAAGATTTACGGGGTCATTTTGGAGAGAGTTCTTCAACATATTGGGGTCCCAACTGAACATCTCATCTAGTTACCATCCTCAAACTGATGGGCAAACAGAATGCTTCAACGGGTTGTTAGAGGAATATCTAAGGCATTTTGTGCAAGTTAATAATAGGAATTGACCCCCGCTATTGGATGTGGCTCAATTGTGTTTTAATTCTCAAAAGAGCTTAGCGACCAATAAGAGTCCCTTTAAAGTAGTCATGGGACAACAACCACGGTCACCCTATACCTCCATTGAGCTACATAAAAGGAAGAACCCTCAAGCCTTTAACTTCACCAAAGAGTGAAAATAGAACATAGAGATTGCCTGAGCTTACTTGGAAAAGGCATCGAAGCGTATGAAGAAGTGGGCAGACAAGGGTCGAAGGGCACAACAGTTTAATATTGATGATTTGGCATTGGTGAGATTAGTGCCTGAGCAGATTAGATTCTTACGAAACAGGGATCATCAATTCATGCGCAAATATGAGGGTCTAGTGACAATTCTTGACAAGGTAGGAAAGTCTTCTTATAAAATCAACCCTCCAAAATACATGAAAGTACACCTCGTGTTCCATGTAAGCAACCTAAAGCCGTATCACACAGATCCAAAATTGGTACAATACATAAACGTCTGAACATATAAAAGTAAAAGTATACCTCTACAGACAAGCAACAGTCGCCTGAGAGATACCAAAAACGCAACCACTTAGTGAAACGGTATATCATTGCAAATAATCTGTAAGGAGGGGAAAAAGAGGGGGGTGAGCTTATGCCCAGTAAGCAATTCGTATGAGAGAATTGATATTATGAAATCTATATGTATAAAATCATGAAATTTCTGACGGTGCACTAAGGGACTTTTTAGGAAGGATACTATAATCAGCTAGGTAACCAGGTAGAGTACAGAAGGATACTTTGAAGTACCTCACGTGTCTCTATCTCTAGTTCTGACTATAGAGAATAAGTAGTTGACAATGTAATAAGTAAACAATATAAAACATTATGATAATATCTTACAGTTTTTCGGTTTATAAATAATGTAATTGAAAAAAACAGTTCAGTATAGAAATTTAACATGGAAATCCAATAAGTAGTACAATAAACAATCTAGAAACCACAATGCACTCAATATTTTCAATATTTCTGTTCAATAGTAGCATGAAATTCAATTTAGTGAAAACAGAACAGTAGAGACTAGGCAACACCCAATAGATATCATGCCAAAGTAATGTCCCAATAAAGGAGAAACAGTAACAGTAAGACATATGGCCATAGTCACAATAATGTCCACAGTGTCCACTAATCAGGTGACAACTGGGACAGCTAATGATATGATCAATATCAATTAGCAAATAGTACATTAATAGTAATAGTCAACTAGCATGATGTACTCGAAGGTTCTCTAGGGCCTAACAGTCTCAAAATAGTTGATAAACAGTATAAACATCGTTAAGAAAATCAGTTGCAATAATTAATACCTTCAGTCAATCCATAAATACATATTTTAGAAATTTAAACAGTTCAATAATAAAAATTTATAAAATATTCACAGTTCAATATCTAGTTCTCAAATTATTTTATTTATGCAGAAATAAATTATTAAAACGTGCAAGTATTCTCACGTACACAAAATTTAATAAAATGAGTTTCCAAAACTGAGTTAAAAGCGTCACTATGCATATAAAATACTAATATTAAAATAAATTTAAACTTATTCAATTTTCATTTCTAGTATTCAAAATATACCAAAATATAATTCTATAAAATTTCTTAGAAATTTCGGCAGCATAACTGTCGTTTCTATCTTAGTCTACCTGCAAGAAAAATATAGTTTATAATCTCAACAGTAGTTCACAAATCCATTTCATTCTATCTGAAAACAATTCCATAAAATCATTTTCAACATTATTATGCATTCACAGTATTCCTACGTCTTCTATACTTATCCCTTACCTTTCGGTTTTCACCAAAACGATCATTAGCACCACTTAGTATATATCACTCACGAGCTACAAAAAACCATGAAAACACAATCATTTCACTACACTTCAATTACAAAGAATTTTACACTCATTGATAACTATTACATTGCCTATTGCAACACCTAAATTGGTCTATTTCACATTGGTGATAACACTGCTACTATATTAAATCAACTCCGTTTTCGATTCTGATTGCACTGGCAGTCTTATATTAATTTATACAATGTCCTGGGACCTAAACATTAAATTGTGGACAATTCCTAGGATCCCTTCACTTGGCCGAAACATACATGCATGGCTACTCAACTTGTTTTAACAATTTAAGCTAAATTTCATGCTTTACAATTGTTCTTCATTCATTCTACACCATTTTTATATGACAAAGCACCATGAACATGTATATACCACCATGGTCAAAACCCTAAGGAAGAATTTGAGGTGGTTTTAATTCAATTCATGGCCATACACATGCTTAAACACCTTAATTACATCACTAACTACCATTAAATCATAAAGAAAATCTAAGCTTCTTTACCTTGGTGTGTGGCCAAATTCAAGGGTGAATTCTACACCTTGATTTTGTCCACTTTACTACTCAATTTTAGTATGGGCTTGCGGAGCACAAGATTCTGTACAAGTTTATAGAAGAAATTTTTCGATTTCGGTGTTGCTTGGCTAGGGTTTTAGAAGCTTTTCTCTTTTCGTTTAAGGTTGGCTATGGTGGAAAGGTTGAGAAGTTGTAGAAGATGGTGGCCAGCCCTTAAGAAAGATGTAGAAATTTCTTTTAAAATTATCTTGCTTGGCAATTTACCAAAATACCTTTACATTAATGGTTTTAGACAATTTGCCCCTAAACTTCAATAACATTACTAACCTGTCAATTTAACTCCAAAATATTTTATTTCATATAGAATATAAGTATTAAAGATACTCTAATTATTAGATGTGGTTTTATTAAGGTTTGACTGACTATAGGGTGAAATTACTAAAATACCCCTATCAGGCCAATCACGTAGATTTATTTCTTCACGTGTGATTTAGTCTATCTAATGACATGGCATAGAACTTTATCACACATATATTATCATATTTTAGTCAGTTGGTCAAAAGTCAATTTGGTTTGACCGTTATTCGCAAGAATTCTTCCGACTTATACCCTTAATCATCATTTTCTAATTTGTTTGTATGCTTTTCAAAAACGCCTTAAATAAAAGATTTTATGCTGCAGATTCTTACCATAAGTGTATTCATCTCTCAATACTGAGTCTGCCAACTCTCACATCTATCAGGGCATTATAAGGCTTGTGGAGGCCCACCATGCTGTTTCCCTTGATATTTGCGAAATACACAAGAATTGAACAATGGTGAGAAATCTTACATGTGTAACAGTACTAGAATATGTGATTCGTACATCTTCCCCACCTTAGGAAATTGGTTCCTCCAAATTTGATCGGACCAATCAATGAAATAGCTCTAGATACTTTTCTTTCATTAGACTTTCTAATTCCCATGTAACCTCCTTTGCTAAATGGTATTGCCAAAGCACTTTTACCGGAGGGATCATCTTCAACCGTAGCACCTTTTCCTTTCGATCCAAGATCCGAATTGTTTCTCCATGTAACTCATATCCTCCCTAATTTCGAACGGTTCATACTAAATTACATGGGATGAATTTGGATGATACTTCCTTAACATCGATACGTGGAAGACATTGTGTACTCCTAATAGTTTTGGTGGTAATGCCAACCGGTAAGCAACATCTCCCATGCGGTCTAAGATCTTAAATGGCCTGATAAACCAAAGGCTTAATTTCCCTTTCTTTCCAAATCGCATGATGCCTTGGAAGGTTTACTTTTCAAGAAAACTAAATCTCCAATGGAGAACTCCAAGTGTCAATGCCTATTGTTAGCATAACTCTTTTGCTGACTTTAAGCAGTCTTCAATCTATCACAGATAATCTGGATATCTCTAGAAGCTTGCTCAACCAATTTGGGAGCTAATATTTTTTGATCACCCAAATCTTCCCAATCAATTGGAGATCGACACTATCTGCCATAAACAGCCTTATATGGTGCCATGTCGATATTAGAATGGTAGTTGTTATTATAGGCGAATTCTACTAATTGTAAGTGGTCGTCCTAGAAGCCTTTGAAATCCAGTGCACACACTCTCAACATATCCTCGAGCATCTGAATGGTGCACTCGGATTGACATCAATCAGCAGATGGAAAGTTGTGCTAAAATTCAGTTGAGATCCCATGGCATCCTAAAATCGCTCCAAAAAATGAGAGGTGAACCTAGAATCCTTATCAGAAGTGATGCTCACTAGAACTCCATGCAGTCTAACAATTTCTTTGACTTATAAATCGGCTAAGGCACTGAGAGAATCAATGGATTTGATGAAAGGAAGTGGGTGCACTTCGTCAATCTATCAACAATCACCCAGATTGCAACATGGTTCTTCGAGGTTTTGGCAAACCCATGATAAAGTCCATAGGAGTATGCTCCCATTTCCGTATCAAGATTGGTAGAGGCTGTAAAGTTCCTATAGGCTTTTGATGTTCTACCTTCACCTACTAACATATGAGACATCTAGCAACAAACTCAATGTTGTCCCCTTTCATTTTAGGCCACTAATACACCTTAAGTAGATTATGATACATTTTATTACTGCCTGGATGTCGAGTATACCAGGATGTATGAGCCTCTGTCAAAATCAAATCCCTTAACTGACGATCCTCAAGAATACAAATCTTGCCCTTGAACCTTAGAATACCTTCACTATCGATCTCAAAATCAGATTGAATTCCCATTGCACTTCATTGGCAATCTCTACACAGTTTGTATCACCCTTCTGAGCATTTCTGATTCTATCCATCCAGTCCGGTTCAATTTGGAGACTAGTAGTAAGACCACACCTCTTAAAGGAAACAACATTCAAACTGAGGCTCACAAACTACTCTAACAGATCATATTTTTGAACTATCATGTATGAGACCATAACAATATGTTTTCTACTCAAAGCATCTGCCACCACATTTGCTTTCCCTGGGTGGTACAATATCTCACAGTTTTAGTCTTTCAATAGCACTATCTATCTATGTTGTCTTATATTCAGTTCACGTTGCGAGAACAGATACTCGAAACTCTTGTGATTGGTATATACCTAGAATTTCTTTCCATACAAATAGTGCCATCATATCTTCAATGCAAATACCATTACAGCCAATTTCAAGTCACGGTGGGATAATTCTTCTCATTATCCTTCAGCTGTCGTGAACCATAAGCAATTACTTTCCCATTCTGCATAAGTACACAACCTAACCCCAATACGAAAACATCATTATGGACTGAGAAACCCCTTGATCTGCTAGGAATGGTAAGAATGGGAGCTGTAGTCAACCTTTGCTACAATTCCTGAAAACTGCATTCACAAGTATTAGTCTATTCGAACTTGACATTCCTATGTGTGAGACGCATTAGTGGAGCAGTCAATCTCTAGAACCCCTCAACAAACCGACAATAATATCCATCTGACCCAAGAAATTCCGTATCTCCATCACCATCTTCAGTCTTTCCCACTACGCAATGGCTTCAATCGTAGATGGATCAATAGACACTATGTATCCCAGAAATGTGATGTGATCTAGCCAAAATTCACACTTACTAAACTTAGCATAAAGATTCCGATCTCTAAAGGTCTGTAGAATAATGTAGAGATGCTACTCGTGTTCCTCTGGTGATTTGGAATATACTAAGATGTCATCGATAAAGACAATGACAAATTTATCTAGAAATGGCTTGAACACCTCATTCATTAGATTCATAAAAGCTGCAGCAGCATTAGTTAGTCCAAAAGGCATTACCAGAAGCTCGTAATGACTATATCAAGTTCTAAACGCAATTTTAAGGACATCAACTTCTTGAATATTTAACTGATGATACCCTGATTGGAGATCAATCTTATAGAACACTTGAGCACCCCTGAGCTAATCAAAGAGAACATCAATCCTAGACAAAGGAAATTTGTTCTTAATGTAGCCTTATTAAGCAACTGATAATCTATACAGAGTCGTAAGCTACCATCCTTTTTTCGAACAAGCAGAATTGGTGCACCCTAAGAGAGACACTGGGATGAATGAAACCATTGTCTAACAATTCCTTGAGCTGCTTCTTAAGCACATCCAGCTCTAACAACGCCAACCGGTATGGTGGTTTAAAAATAGGCTCTATACCAGGTACGAAGTCAATAGTAAATTCTATCTTCCGATCTAGTGGTAATCCCGGTTGTTCATCAGGAAACACATCGGGGAAATCTCTGACCTCATGAATCTTGTGCAACTTGGGACATTTCTTTTCTACGTCTTCCGCATATGGAATAAATCCTTCAATCACATCAACACAACACTTAAACAACTTAACAATAAATACTTTACTTTTATTACTTAACTAACAATTTTACAGTATAATGTTCAGGATGAGAGAAAGTTATAAACTTAGTATAACAATCTAAGCAAATATAGTTCGCAACTAACCAATCCATTCCTAAGATTACGTCAAAGTCATACATGTTTCACAAAATTAGGTCAGCTATAGTTTCCTTCTATCTTACTGTTACCTTACAATCATAGTATACAATATCAGTCATTTGCAATTCTTTAAAAGGTGTATTAATTTGTAAGGTATACCCTAAGGGTTCAAGTTTTACTGGTATCTTACTAGCACATATAGATGACACAAAAAAGTGTGTGGAACCAGGGTCGAATAATGCAAGCGTAGTGATATCAAAAATAGAGATCTTACCCTTAATGACATCTGAAGAAGTATCAGCAGTCTCCTGGTCAATGGCATACACCCTGCCTTGGGTCACAACCTTCTTGCCTTTTTCTTTTGCTGTCGCCTTCCTCGAATGTGATGGTGTAGCCTTCTCAGATTCTTTCGCAGGTGCTAGAGCTATAGCTGTTGCTGACGCCTTCAGCATTGGGCAATCCCTAACTATATGCCCAGTCTACCTATATCGAAAACATGCCCCGATAAGAAGATAACGAGGTTGGGTACCATGCGACCTTCCACAGTGAGCACATCGAGTCGTTATACCCTTTTGAGGAGTTGTAGGGCTAGCAGTAGTAGTGGGCTTAGCTACCTTATCTTCTGAAATCTTAATACCTGATATCTTAGCCTTCGTAGGCTACCACTTGCCTGATCTATCCTCGAAACCTCTCTTTACTTTTTCTTTCCTTTTTCCTTTAGCTCAAGCCCCAAAGTCAACATGAAACTACTCATATCCTGCTCACAAAGCTAGGCCCAACATATAGCCTCATCATAAGTTTTAATATCAAAGAAAACTATTCTAGTCCGAATAGAAGGCTTTAAACCAACCATAAATCTGTCTATCTAAAGCTCCTTGCTCATCCGAGTCTGTGGATCAAATTGGCTCAAAAGTGGTGAACTTGGACTCGTATTGATCTACAGTCATACTCCTCTAAGTCAATTCTAGGAACTCAGACTGCATCTTCTTCTGTGCTGTAGGGGGATATATTGTTTATAGAAGGCCTCCAAAAAAAAATGGTCCATGTCACCACAAGATGTTGAGCTACCAATACACTCTAGGTGGACTTCTACTAATGTTCTGCATCATCAATCCATAAAAAGGTAGCCAGACCCACTTTCTCGATCTTAGAACACCTCATGTACTTGAACAACTTTTCCACTGATTTACCTAATGCTCTGCCACCATAGGATCCTTATCTCCCTTAAACTTCGGTGGATCCAACTTCCTAAACTGCCGCAACAAGTTTACATCGCAGTATGACTCAATATCTACATGCTGTGGCTGAGCTGGTAGTGGCAGTGCTACCTACAGTTATAGCACTAGCGATGGTACTGGCTGTGGCTTGAAAGGCATCTGTGCATGCTGAGGTGGGGGTGGTGCAACTCTGGTGCCGCTCTAGCATTATTAACATTATATGTCGCTATAAAGTTGGCAACTAATTGTTCCAATCTTGATATTTTGGTTTTAGGACTTTCAGGCTGCGGAGGGCGAGCAAGTTCTGGGGCAGGTTTTGGTACTGGCTCTAGAGACGGCTCCTCCCTACACCGACCTCTTTCTCGACGGGTACCCTTTCGCCCACTCATTTTGTCAAACACAAACATTCAAATCAATTTTAATCACTCGAAACATTTATACATCCAGACAATTACAGTAATATAGGGGATGTAATCATATTTAGACACAAAGACATTGACAGATATCAAACCAATCTTATTCTGATACCAATTAAACTATCATGTCCCGTTATATGCATTTATATCGATGATAACGCTATTATTTAATTGGTTGGACTGTCTGCAGTGTCTTCATTTCATTCACTTACAAAATTAAATTAAAATTAAAATAAAACTTCAACTTTACTATTTTTAATATTCAAATAGATAATATTCCATTTAGTACATTACAATAGTATTTACATCCCCTTTATATATGATATACAAAAAATAGTACTGTACATAAATGTCGAAACATATAAAAGTAAAAGTATACCTCTACGGAGTAGCAACAGTTGCTTAAGGGATGCCAAAAATGCAGCCACTCAGTGGAACTGTATATCACTACAAATAATCTGTAAATAGGGGAAAAAGAGGGGGAGTAAGTGTACGCCCCCTAAGAAATTCGTACGAGAGAATTGATACTATGAAATCTATATGCATAAAATCATGAAATTCTTAACAACGCACTAAGGGACGTTTTAGGAAGGATACTATAATTGGCTAGTAACCAGATAAGGTATGGAAGGATACTTTGAAGTACCTCACGTGTCTCAGTCCCTAGTTCCTACTATAGGGAATAAGCAGTTGACGATGTAATAAGTAAACAATATAAAACATTATGATAATATCATGCAATTTTTCAATCTATAGACAGTGTATAAAACAATTTAGTACAGAAACTCAGTAGGGAAATCTAGTAAGTAGTACAGTAAACAATCTAGAAACCACAGTGCACTCAATATTTTCAATATTTCCGTTAACAGTAAGAAATTCAATTTAGTGAAAATAGTACAGTAAAGACCAGTCAACACCTAATAGATATCATGCCAAAGTAGTATCCTAAGAAGGGAGAAACAGTAACAGTAAGACATATGGCCATAGTCACAGTAGTGTCTACAGTGTGCACTGATCAGGTGATGATTAGGACAACTGATGATGTAATCAATATCAATCAGTAAATAGTACAGTAACAGTAACAGTCAATTAGCATGATATACCTAAAGGTTTTACGAGGCCTAATAGTCTCAAAACAGTTGATAAACAGTACAAACATCATTAAGAAATAAGTAGAAATAATTAATACCTTCAGTCAATCCATAAATGCATGTTTTAAAGATTTAAACAGTTTAATAATAAAAATTCATAAAATATTATAGTTCAATATCTAGTTCTCAAATTAATTTATTTATGCAGAAATAAATTATTAAAACATGCACGTACTCTCACGTAGACAAAATTTAATAAAATGAGTTTCCAAAACTAAGTTAAAAACTTCAGTATGCATATAACGTATTAATATTAAAATAAATTTAGACTTGTTCAATTTTCATTTCTAGTATTCAAAATATACCAAAATATAATTCTATAAAATTTCTTAGAAATTTAGGTAGCATAACTGCTGTTTCCATCTTACCCTCATTGCAGGAAAAACATAGTTTATAATCCCAGCAGTAGTTTAGAAATCCATTTCATTCTATCTCAAAACAATTCCATAAAAAACATTTTCAATATTAATATGCATTCAGTGTATCCCTACGTCTTCCATACTTATCTCTTACCTTTCGATTTTCATCGAAATGACCTTTAGCACCACTCAGTATATATCACTCTCGAGCTGCAAAAGACCATGAAAACACAGTCATTTCACTACACTTCAATTACAACGAATTTTACACTCACTGATATCTATTACATTGCCTACTGCAACTACTAAATCGGTCTATTTCACACTAGTGCTTGCACTGCTACTATACCTAAATCAACTCCGTTTTCGATTCCGATCGCAACGATAGTCTTATATTAATTTATACAGTATCATGGAACATAAAACACATTAAATTGAGCACAATTCTTAGGTTCCATTCAATTGGCTAAAACACACATGCATGGCTACTCAACTTGTTTCAATAATTTAAGCTAAATTTCATGCTTTACAATTGTTCTTCATTCATTCTACACCATTTTTATATGACAAAGCACCATGAAGATGTATATACCACCTTGGCCAAAACCCTATGGAAGAATTTGAGATGGTTTTAATTCAATTCATGGCCATACACATGCTTAAACACCTTAATTACATCACTAACTACCATTAAATCATAAAGAAAATCCAAACTTCTTTACCTTGGTGTGTGGCCAAATTCAAAGGGGAACTCTAAACCTTGATTCTGCCCACTTTACCACTCAATTTTGGTATGGGCTTGTAGAGCATAGGATTCTGTACAGGTTTGCAGAAGAAATTTTTCAGTTTCAGCATTGTTTGGCTAGGGTTTGGAAGCTTTTCTCTTTTCCTTTAAGGTTGGCTATGGTAGAAAGGTTGAGAGGTTGAAGAAAATGGTGACCGGCCCCTTAGTAAAAATGTAGAAATTTCTTTTAAAAATATCTTGCTTTACAATTTACCAAAATACCCTTACACTTAATGGTTTTTGGATAATTTTGCCGCTAAACTTCAATAACATTATTAACCTATCAATTTAACTCTAAAATATTTTATTTCATCATCGAATATAAGTATTAAACATATTCTAATTATTGAATGTGGTTTTTTTAAGATTTGACTTACCACAAGGATGAAATTACCAAAATACCCCCATCGGGCCAATCTCATAGATTTATTTCTTCATGTGTGATTTAGGACATGGCATAGAACTTTATCACACGTAGATTATCATACTTCAGTCAGTTGATCAAAAGCCAATTTGGTTTGACCGTTATTCACAAGAATTCTTTCTACCTGTATCTTTAATCGTCATTTTTTAATTTGTTTGCACGCTTTTAAAAAATGACTTAAATAAAAGATTTTAGGTTGCAAATTCTTACCATAAGTGTATTCAACTCTCAATACTAAGTCTGCCAAGTCTCACATCCATCAAGGCACTATATGGCTTGTGGGGGCCCACCATGCTGTTTTTCTTGATATCTACGAAATACATAGGAATTGAACAATGGTGAGAAGTCTTACATGTGTAACAGTACTAGAATATGTGATTATCACAATTCTTTCCAAATTTAGAACTTCCACTTAGCAGTAGTTGGTTTGTGATTAAAGAATTATGAAAAAATAATGCTGATTTTGTGTAAATTAGGTAAGAGAAAAACAGAGTGATATATACGTCTAGATCAAGGCACGTAAAAAAAAAGGTAATAAACCTCTCTATGCCTATTTTAATGAATAATTTGGACTAAGTACTCAAATTCTTTTTTTTTTGTGTAATCATAGGTATTTTTATCTATTTTACGATATAAGATTAATCTTATTTGAGTCTAGTGTAGTAAACGATAAACTCCTCCCACCAATAACGATTCTAAGATTCGAATCATATTCAAACGCTTGAAAAAAAATTATTTCTACTTCTTCTGATCATGCTTATCTAGAAGTGGCAAAAGCTGGCCCGAGCTCGAAAACCCATCAGAGCCCACCCGAGACCAGACCCGGACCAACCCAAATTGACCAAAAAGGTCAAAAACCTGAAACTGAAAAAGCCTGTAATCGAAAAAGTCAGAAACCAAAAAAACCCCAAACCAAAAAAACCCGAAGCCAAAAACACCCGAACCTGACATAAGCTGAACCCGATACAATCTGAAACGGAGACCAATCTAATTCGAAACCAATAAAAAACCAAAATTAGAACCTAAAAAAACCATATTATAATTATATGATTATTATTTAAAAATAAATAAATAATTGATACATTTTTTAATTAAAAATTTTAAAATTTTGAAAACAATTATTATTTATTATACAATTATATTAATTATGTATTATCAACAAAATAAATATTAAATCTTTTAAATCAATTATTAAATAAATTAATTTAAAACACCTTAATTTATGAATATCAAATAATCTTTAATATTATATTTAATGTACTTATAATGATAAATATATTATTACTTTAACATTTGATTTTATTATAAAAATCATTATCATATTTTATTATTTTTATTTCATAATAAAATTTTAATTTTAATACAATAATAAAACAAATATATAAAAAAATCATTAATAATTTCAATATTTGTTTGAAACTTTGAATTTGATATTTTGTACAACACATTAAGAATATCATTAACAAAATTAAATTTAAGCTCTATTTCTTAAAATTTCAAGTATAGAAAATTATTAAATTTACTTCAAAATAAAAACGTAATCTTAAAAAATTCCAATTTAGTTTCTTATAATAATGATTTGTATATTATTTTATAATAATCTTTTAAGAATAAATTATGTAATCTCTTAGTGTGTAAGTATTATTTTGATAAAATTAATTATTTATTAAAAATAACTTATTTATTATCTATTAAATATAAAATTAAAGTGTGGAAAAAATAATATTTCTAATAGTAAAATAAAGTGTAATTTAATAATATACTATAATAGTATTATTGCGTAATCGGTAATTTTAATAAAATTTGTTTTTATATTTTATTTAAATAACTAGCATTATATTTAAATAACTAGCATTATATTAATTAATTTAGTAATATCAACTCTTTAACATTTTAACTAGATATTCAATCAATTGGTTTATATCAAATGTTATTATGTTAATATGAACATGAAAATATTAGTATTCAATTGGTGTACAAATGTATATGTTATGATTATATCAAATGTTATTATTTATTAATAAAATATCAATTGGTGTATAAAACTTTTTTAATTCCATGTTCTAAATTTTTAATAAGATATTTGATTAATTAGTGTGTACGAGTACGATTATATTTAATGTAATAATGTTAATATTATAATTTATGTACAAACAAAAAATAAAATAAATTTAAAATTGAGGTAATTAGTTGACCAATTTTTCATAATATTAAGTATTTTTTTAACGTATACTATAGTTTTATTCAACATCGTAGCTGAATAATTAGTTAACTAGTTATATGGTTAGATTTAATTTAATTACTAATTATGTTGATATTTAAAAAAATAAATGAAAGAGATATTCTTATAAAATTTAAAATTTTATTAAAAATATAATATAATTATTAAAAAAGCTAATAAAACAAAGTAAAAAAAAATTATTGGACTAAAAGTGTCCAAATTCCAATGGCCCAACTTTGACAAAAAAATACAATAACCTAATAAGTTATTGTTAAGAGTATAAAGCCATTTATATAGATGTTTAATTCTTTAGAATGTTTTATTTATAACTTGTTAATCATTTATTTGTATAGCTAATACTTTTGGATTTTTACTTTCCTTTAGTTTTACTATATATATGTGATAACCGAAAATTTTTCTATTTTTGGTATTAAATTACTTGGGAATTTAAATTTTTATGCAAATAAATAAGTGAAAGTAAATAAATAAATTTATTTACCCGAAACTGATGAAGTGATGAAGTTGAGGAAATTATTTTGAATAATTTTCGGATATTAAGAGATCCACATATTAAAGAAATGAAAGTGAGTATATTTATTTTGGATATTAAGAAATCCAAAATCTAAAAAATAAAAAATGTGTATATATATATTATTATTAATTAATAATTATATTTATAAATATTTATTTACAAATATAATTATATTAAAAAAAAAGGAAAGAAAAGGGGCGGGAATCGGGATACCAGATTCCCTCCCACTTTCTCCTCTGTTTACAACAGAGGAGAGACCGATCGACTAGTTGGTGAGAGAAGAAAAAGGGAGAGAGAGGAAATGTCGCCGGTAAGCCGAGAAAAGGAAGAGAAAGCTTGCCGATGAAGGGAAAAAGGAAAGGAAAAGAGAGAAGAGAAATCGAAAGCAGAACTGAAAGGAAAAAGAGGAAAAAAAGAAAAAGGAAAACGACGGTGCCGGCCGATCCGAACACAGCCATGCCATCCCCGACGTTGGTGAAGGTAAGGGGAAAGGAAAGGTGACCGGCGGTGAAGAGGAAAACGGAAAAGGAAGGAGGAAAGAAAGGGAAAGAGGCCGAAAACCCACACCTTTAGATTCGGCACCGTTGCCGCCAATGGGGAGAAAAGGAGGCTAGATTTAGCTTCGCCATCACCTCGGCCAGCTGTGGGAGGCTTGAATCGACGGTGATGCCGGCGGGATGAGGCTAAACCGGCCAGTAAAGGCTGAACTTGTTTGACCCGACCGAACTGGTCTGAATTGGTTCAGACCAGAAAAGAAAAAAAAGAAAAGAAAAAGAAGAAAGAAGAAAGAAAAGGAAAAAAAAAAAAAAGAAAAGAAGAAAAAGGAAAAAGAAGAAGAAGGAAGAAAGAAGAAAGAGGAAATGGGTAGGAAATTTGTAAAAATTTTTATTATTATTATTGTTATTATTTTATTGAATAATTCTACATGAGTCTAAATGTGGAAAAATTGGACTTGTAGAAACTATACAAGAACGATCGGAGCATGAACAGAATTGGGAGAGATTACATCGTCAACTTTGATAATAGGTAAGATACTTTTATAAAGTAGTGGTAGTGTTATATTGTATGTTTTGGAATTGTGATCCTGATGATGAATGATTATTGAAATGATTTTTAAATGCTAAGAGGACCTACAATTGGTGGTAGGGGTCTTAGTAATGATCATGATATTGAGATAAAAATGATTGTGGAATACGACTGTGTCTATTTGGGATTGTTGCAGGAGGTTTTAGTTCCTGAAATGTTATGTTGCCGAAATTTATTGGAAAATGTTTGATGAAAAAGGTTAAGGTTTTCTCGTATAAACGGAATTTTGGAAAGAATTATCAAAAGATAAGTTTTGAAAGGACATTATCGTATTGTTGAAAAATTTAATGTTTGGAATAGTTGAGAAGGTAAATGGTTAAGCATGATAATGTGATGAGTTATATGGTGTAAGCCTTATAGAATCGATAAGTGGATTTATCTTAATATCACGAATTGGTTATCAAGTTGAAATTGAGGTTGAATATCGATTAGTCGAATCATTGATAAAATTAATGATGATTATATGATATAGCTTGGAAGAAAATATCAAGGTTTTAATTTAGATAATTGAACGATTGAATTATGGAATTATGAACAGAGTGACGATTTTAGAATTAATTGATTTCGATTTCTTGATTTTGGAGTAGTTTCAAACGTGATAACACGGACTTTGCAAGAGGTCAAGGTTGAGATGGTTATATTATATTACATCGTATTGTCGAATATACGTGAGATAATAAGCGAACCTTACATTTGTGGTAGGGGTCTTAGTATCAATATTGTGATATACGATGGATAGTTATGATATCGAGTTATAACAAATGTATGACTTGTGCATACATAATCTTATTGAAATTGAGGGTGAATTCCGATATAATCTAATCATTGATAGATTCAAATAAATGAGTGTCAAACATTTGATTATATGGTTTCGATTATAACTTTGGAATAGGTCTTGAATAATAAGATCGACAATTGTATAAGTTCAGTATTCTGACATAAAATGTCTTGGAACACTGTTTGATAGTGGAAATTGGCCAAATCTCTTAAGTGGGTAAACTGCTAACCTAAAATTGATTCGATAATACCTTTATAGATAATTCTAGTATGGTATTATATTATACAGGCTATATGAAAATTGATTTGAAAACGGTGATTTGATTTTGTGATAGTGAATGAAATTGGGCATCAAGTTGGAATTATGAACGAGTGTCAATATGTTAAACCATAGATGGATTGGATAGGTGACTATTGATCTTGTGATTTTATCTCTTCGATGTTGACTCTGGAATAGATCTTGAATGATGATATTGGTATTTGCATAATTCCAGTATCTTGATGGCTATAGAGAAATATGATAATTAAATGTTCATAAATACTAAGAGGACTCATACTGATGGTGTGGTCCTAGTATTGATGATGAAATGTACAAGTGATTGATATAGACGATAACTATTGAGAAAGAATATTGAATAGCGAGGAACCACAATGAATATCGAATTTACCTATTAGGTATGATCTGATTGAAATCAAAAGGATGGAAATGAGGAATTTGGATTATAGTTAACATTATAATTAAATGATATATTTTATGAAAATGATAGTTCATTGTTTTGAACTCATGATTTAAATTTGCATCGCCTTTAAGCATACCTTGTTACAACTTGAGATGTTATAATAATGTTTATATGAATGCTATAAAGTATTAATTAGTTTTGAAAGGAAAGTATATGGTATATGTATATTTTTATATATGAATCCTCTTAAAGAATTTTACCATATGCTTTACATGATTTTGACAAGAAAAGCTAAAGATTTAAATGTTTTATGAGACTGTAGGCACCCTAAAAGAATTAAATTCAATAAAGCATAGTGGAAACCGCCTAATTGAAGATTACTCATTAGGTAGAGATGCTTGTCCGACAATAGTCGTGGACAGGGCTCAGTCACACCTGATTAGTGGGGCTGAGAGACATGAGGTCTATGGCCATAGATAGCGCCCTAGTTGGTTTTTAGGGGATACTGACATGATTTTCACTGCTAGCTACAGTGATTTAAGTCTTTATTGATAGAGCATTAGGGATTTAGCCTACTCTCAAACCGATATGATATGAAGTCTAGAGTATGGTTTTATTGATATGAACTCTAAACTTGACATGATGTATACAGTACATGAGACATGCTTGAGATGAGATATGTTTTGAAACTGTACATGTTTTAATAGTACATGTGATATGATTTCGATACTTCATATGATTCATATACGATTATATGTCAAACATGATATGATATGTAAGTCTAGAGTATAGTTTTATTTGATATGAACTCTAGACCTTATATGACTTTACAGTATATGAAAAATGTTTTGAAACCGCACATGTTTTAGACATGCTCAAAAAGTGAATATATAACTTGCAAATTGTACATGCTCTGCCCATGTCTTAAAAGTAAATATGAAATGAATTGAAAATTTACATGTTCGAGCATACTCCAAAAGTATATGTGATATGATTTGAAATGATAGCGGTTTATACAATAAAGTTACATAATTTGCATACTCAATCATGACATAATAATATGCTTTTTACATGAGATATGTCATGACCTTATATTGTACACAAACATGAGAATTATATGAGGAGTATCATGACTCAGCATTAACGATATTCCATCTATATGATGTCATGATATGATATGGTACATGAACATAAAATTTATACGAAGAGAATTATGACTTCATACCACCGTGCTCATGATTCTCTATATGGAAAGTGATATGAGTTGATAGAATACAGGAGTATGATTATGAAACGTAAAGTGAATTGATATGATATCTCAATTGGACATGATGTACTATGAGATTGATGTGAGTATGGACTAATAGCATATGATATTCAAATTATACACGACGTATTGTTGTGTGATACATTGTAGTATAAGGACGAAAAGATTGAAAAGTGATTAAGTTGATTTATTTAGAGGTTTGAGTGATAGACAGATGACAGGAATTGAGATAATGAGATGTTATCGATTGAAATGATGAACTATAATTGCAAATTTGTAGGTTTTATGCATTACAGTTAAGACAGTATAATTCTACTCCTACATTTATATTAGTATCTTACTGAGCCGTGGTTTTGCTCACCCTTCTAAATTTCATCTCTTTTCAGATTATTTGAGTTAAACTCGGCCTTGAAGGCTTTTGAGTGGGCCTCTGGATACGGTATCTAGGCTTGGTACTAGCCTTTTGAGGTATACGTTCTTTATAAAATGCTTGTTTATATGTAAGACTTTAATTGATGCACAGTACATATTTTGTTAAATAAGCTGGGATGTAACTTAGAACCGTTTCCTCGCTAGTTTAATATTTAAGTGTAATGACTATAGTTCACCTAGATAGTATAGTAACTACACTGACACTGAATACAAACTGTAAAATGAAAAGGATATTTTAGTCTATAAATTTGTAGACTAAGAAGAGTATGAGTATCAAATGAAAGTGTGATAACCGTAAATTTTTCAATTTATTGGAAATTAGAAATATTGAAAATAAATATTAGAGAAATTAAATAAGGGGAAATAAATAAAATTTTGCGAGAAACGGGATATTGGTGAAAATCTTGAGAAATGAGGAAGTGATGAATAAGGAAATTCGTGTGAAGGAAATTAAATGGAAATAAAAATAAAATCGTTGAAATTCCCGAAATTAAGGAAAGTGAGGAATTTAAAATTTGATAAATTGGAAATAAGGGAAGGATAAAATTATGGGAAATAATGAAGAGAAAAATTTAATTTAGAGAATGAAAATCCAAAATTTGATAAGAGAATAAGAAAATAAATGAAATATATTTATATAATTATATATTATATAAATGTATTTTTTTATACCAATACATATGTATTCAAAATATTATATAGTATATTTTAAAATACGTTGTTATATATATAGAAATATATATATATATATACACTATTTCATAAATTCAAATAATACATATGTATATAAATATAATGTTTTATGTGTATATATAATTATGTAAATACATATAGAAGAAAAGTAAGTATGGTTTTATATTAAAGTTTATATGTATAAATATTTTATTATAGCATTTATATAATTTATATATATAAATGTTACTTAATTTTAAGTATATATATAAATATACACATATATACTAGACATGTATTTTGTAATGTACAATATGTATTTTGTATATAATATATATTGTATAATATTATGTATGAAATAATGTATGTATAACATATAATATATATTATATGTATAAAACATATGGTATAATATATAGTATATAGTATACTAAAAATAGAAAGAAGACAAAAACCAAAAAAGGAAATAAAACAGAAAACCAAAGAAAAGGAAAAAGGAGAAATCGGGGAGGAAATCCCGACCCTCCCAGCCAGAGGGCCGACGGCGGCGAAGCTGCCACCGCCGGAGAGGGAGGAAGGAGCAGGACGAGACGCCACCGGCCAGAGAAAAGAAGGAAGCTACCGGCGGCGTGAAGAAACGGAGAAAAATCGAAGGGAAAACAGAAGCAAACGCCGGAAGAGAAAAGAAAATGGCCGACGGCGGTGCCGACCAAATCGGTGGCCGCCACTACCACCGAAGCTTCACCGGAGGAAGAGGAAGCCGATGGAGGCCACCGGAGGTGCAATGGACGGCGGAGGAATGCCGGCGAAGAGGAAGAAGAAACCGAGGCAAAACTGCCTCGATCCGCCGCCGTGCCGCAGATCCAGGGCAAACGGAGGGCACCGGCAAGTTCGTCGTGCAGCCGGCCAGCTGAGGGACGCCTGAACCGCCGGAGAACCGGCCGCCGGTGAGGAACCGGCGAGGAAATGCACTGGACCGGTCTGAACCGGCCTGACCAGGAAAGGAAGGAAAAAAGAAAAGAAAAAGAAAAGAAAAAGGAAAAAGAAAAAGAAAAAGAAAAAGAAAAGAAAAAGAAAGAGAAAGAAAAGAAAAAGAGGAAAAAGGAGAAATTCCAGAATTCGGAAAATTTTCGGAAATTCGACAACCCGGGATTTTACAAAGTTCGGTAAGAAATCTTCTTGAGATTTAATTTTCAGAAAAATTAAATAAATTATGAAAAATTCTAAAAAATTAGAATTTTAATTCCAGAAATTATTTTCAGCAATCGAGATAAGGAATCGGGAGAAATGGAGCGCGGGCGCGATCGATAAGCGGAAGTCGCCGACCCGAAAAAAGGTAAGGGATGCATGTGCAGCACTGTAAGGATACTCAGTCTGCATCTTTTAAATTGAAATATTTTATGCAAATATTTTATGAAAATTATTATGATGCATGATTTGCTGAAAATAAATTGGGAAGAAGTACTGGCTGAAAGATTTAAACTGTATTTTTCTGTGCAGGAGGTTAGTAAATCAGCAGCCATTATGCTGCCGAAAATTTTAGAAAAACTTTATAAAATCATATTAAATGATTTTATTTCCGAATTTCGATAGTAAATCACGAAACATGAGGAAATTACTAAATTTCATAAAACATGAATATAATGAGATGGAATTTTAAAATATTCATGTATTTGAAAATGGTGATAATGAAACCACCGAAAATTCTCGAAATAGATAAATTACACGTAATACAAGGTGAAAGATGAAGTGAAATATAGTGAATATTTTTATGAATATTTTTATGAATATTTTTATATATATTCACTAAAGGATTTTAATCCTTATGGTTTTAAATTATGGAATTTTATATTTATATAAATTCCATAAAAGTTTATTTTATGATGAAAACTACGGTTTTGAGATTGGTTGAACTTCCTATCATGCTGATGCATGATATGTGATATGTTTAGTTCCGGTCGACACCTGATCCGCGATCCACAGAGGACAATATAGATTATGGTCATATATTTGATCGGTTTATTTCTGTACCCTTCGAGGTTATAGTATGATAAGATTGATGTCTATCTTAGACTCCATAAATGAGTTTCGATGTGTTAGTAAAGGCCAAACCGAGCAAAGACTCGAGTTCCGAACCGTGGGAGTTAGCTCTAGAGTCCTTCGGGAACTAAGTGCTCCACGAGTTTCAATGTGTTAATAAGAAATTTTTGTACCGTGGGAGCCACCTCTAGAGTCCTTCGGGAACTAAGTGCTACACGAGTTTCAATGTGTTAATAAGAAATTTCTGTACCGTGGGAGCCACCTCTAGAGTCCTTCGGGAACTAAGTGCTACACGTGTTCTGATGTGGTAGTAAAGGCCAAACCGAGCAAAGACTCGATGAATGTACCGTGGGAGCCACCTCTAGAGTCCTTCGGGAACTAAGTGCTACATGTGTTCTGATGTGGTAGTAAAGGCCAAACCGAGCAAAGACTCGATGAATGTACCGTGGGAGCCACCTCTAGAGTCCTTCGGGAACTAAGTGCTACAGGTGTTCTGATGTGGTAGTAAAGGCCAAACCGAGCAAAGACTCGATGATTGTACCGTGGGAGCCACCTCTAGAGTCCTTCGGGAACTAAGTGCTACACGAGTTCTGATGTGTTAGTAATCAGTTTAAGTTCTGATGGAGATGCGACAAATGTCGAAGGACGAACTAGATCTTGTGAATATGACATATGATGTGTGTGATGTATCAGATTATGTTTATATATGCCACTCAAACATGTGCTACTTGAATGTTCGTCTCTTTCACACTTAATCATACTAATAAAAAGAATGATGCATTGTGAACTTAAAAATGGAATGAAAGTATGAACAAGTTTGAGACGTCTGTGTGCGTACGAAATGAGTTTTAAAGAAAAATAATAATGATTTAACTAATATTCTTTTCAAAGAATATATAAATATTAGTTATTTTATTTAAACCCTTTATTTCATAAAAGCATTACTATGAAAAGAATATGAAAGGGTTATAAAAGTTTAAAAAGGAAAAGGATTTATTAATTCAAAAAGAAACAAAAATTTCTCTCTACAGTTGCTTTTAGGTTCCGTAACAAGTATGGTATTCTAAAATACCTACCTTACTCTATTCGGATCCCTAGCCGACTGTAGTATCCTTCCTACATGCGAGCCTAGAGCCCATAGGAAAAATGAAAAAGATTTTCAGCATATAGGAAGCTGAGTATCAAGTGAGGCATATAATTCTCTTACTGAGTCGTGGTTTTTCTCACCCCTTAATTTTGAACATTTCAGGTTTTTGATGAATGTGAGTTCAGTGGATTGTGGATCCGGCTGTATACGAAGGACAATGTGTCAGACCGACTGATTATTTGAGGTATGATCATTTATTCTCTGTATTTAGACACGTCAACAGTACTACTTATCTGATTAGTTACAATAGGGGATGTGTATAATATAAACAATATTATGTAAAATTGTTTAACAGTCAGAACAAGTGAAGTATCGCAGACAGCCTAACCGGTTAAGTTGTGTAAAAGAAGATGAAAAATGTGGTCACGGGTCGTGAAAGATTAAATGGTATCAGAGCAATGGTTGGCCTGATGTCTGTGTATACTTTTGGAAGGAAAAGAGGTAAACATCCCCGGTAGTACTGTGTCGTCTGAATACATAGAGAAAATAAATGATTGTAAATAGAGTAAAATGATTTAAAGGGAGTGAGAAAGTATAAACTGAGAATGTTAAAGAAGAAAATAGGCTCAGAAATTACCAAATTATTGGTGATTCTTCTAGTCTAAATGAAGGCCTGTTCGGTAAGGAACAGAAATGGACTCGGTGAGGGCCCCACCAGTACTTTTCTGTCCGAATCGAACTGAGACCTGAAAGTGATGGTATAAAGTAGGGGAATGAAATATCATCATTAAATAGACTTTAAGATCACCGATTGAGGGTAATTTTAAGAGAGAGAAAATTTTTAACCAAAAATGACCAAAATACCCCTACCCTCAAAATTTTACCGGGAGTCAAAATAGATCACCAGAAGTTGGAATTGATCGATTTGACAGAGAAATTAATGATATAAAGCTGAATTACCAGTAAAATAATCCAATTATGGATTTTAGTGAATTTCTCTATCGAAATCGAATGAGATCTAAATTGCTAGTATAAGTATCAGAAATGATACTATCAACACAAAGAAAATCAGTTCATTGATTTGAATGTATATTGAGGAGATAGAAATAAATGTCGAAATGACGAAAATGCCCCTATGTTGGGCGATGTCGGAATAGTGATAAAATCGAGCTGAATTGGAATCCATTGATAGTAATGAAATTATTAATGGCATAGAGGATGTCATATGAATATAACGATCCCTATTTCTGATTCCACTAACACTTAGATTATGGATGCGAAAGAAATCCGTGAGGGGCTAAGTGCCACGTCTGTGTGACGGGGGCCACTTCTAGAACCCAGAGCGGACAGTACGGATGAGTGGTGCGGCTCGGGCCCCTCCGGCTTGAGATCGGCAAATCCGAGGCATCACAATAAAACGCGTACAGGCGGACGGCCCGGGGCCTTATATGATGCGATCCAAAGAGTGTAGTGGAATGTCATCGGATGATTGACCCGGTTATTGGCTGTAAGGGTCGAAAAATTAAGAGTGTACTGAATGGGATCGTTGAATACTATGAAAAGTGAAATGATTACAGGAATGGATTGATAAGGTGAATAGTACCAATAATGAAATACATACTGGTGTGGTTACTTATGGTTCTATACGTTTTCACTACTTTGAGGTGTCAAACAGATAATCTTATATAGAACCGACATATCTTGAAATATGTGCTACAGAATGAGGTATTGTTTTGAGTACTGTAAATTAGAGAATAATTATAAGAACAGTGAAGTGATAAAAAGAAGATGACAACGAACCTAAATTATTCAGGACCCTTGAGACAGAACTGTGATGGGCGACCCAATGATGGGCGACCTGTAGTGGATCATGTGTTATGAGATACAAGCGAACTATGTCATTGCCGACTCACTAGTAAGGGTAAACCTGGGGCGAAAGGAATCGCCTAGGGAATGCTCGCCAACAGTCGATACGAACAGACGGGACTCTTACAAGAAGCTTAGTGATAACACGAGAGTAAAGAACTAGGTACGTAAGAGGTGCCAAGGTTCAAACCTTGTGGAGAATATACTTGAGGGAACAAAGCCTGAATTTAGTAAATGGAAATGGTTTTAAAGTGAATAATTGAATTGAAACAGGTAGCTGTAAAGTGTGTTGAGAACCGTTGTACTTGATACAGCTTACCAGAATGAGATTCGTAATGCTGTAAAGCATGACTAGGTGATGAAATCAAGGTAGAATATGTATCAAAATGATTTGAGTATTGAATGTCTCTGCCTTGAAACTACATGTGAAATGATGGGACACAATGATAAAGGTCCAACATGATAAAAGAAGGGTGGTTAAAGAAACTATCGGATCAGAATCCCGATAAATTCTAGAGTAACATAGATTGAGAAATCAGGTGAATGTTAACTCGATTGCGGATATGAAATTTATTCTTAAGCTTGTATCGAAGAATATAGAAGAAATCCAACAAGCTCAAGAAAATAATTTTTGGAAAATGTTATGGATGATGAAATCCACAAGTATCGATGTAAAGGATGGAAATACAAATAATATGATTTGAGGATGAATTAAACGATGTATTTAATTTTTATTACACCCTAAAGTTCTTATGAAGAACGAATAAATACCTATATGGAAGTGATGCCTTAGATATGATTTAATCGGAGACGTATAAGGGGCTTATAAGAGCAATCTTTATAAAAGGCATCATCAGATGAAAAGTTGAAGAACGATGGTCACAAGATGATAAGAAATGTATGATTAAAGAAATTATCAGATTTGATTTCCGATAGAACTTCCAGAGTTATATAAATTAGAGGAATCGAGATAACATTGACTCGATTTTGAATATGAAGTTAAATTCTAAGTTTATATCGGAGGATATAGAAAGAATCCGAAAAGCTTAAGAAAATAACTCTGAAAATTGTGTGAATAATGAAATTCACGTGTAAAGGTCTGAATGACGAAAATACAGATAATGACAAATTGAGAATAATGAAATTGTCTGTATAAGTATAAATGAGAGAAATACAAATGATATTGAGTTGTAGATGAATTAAAAAGGATGTATTAATTTCCTATCATTGATAAAGTTCTGGCAAAGAACAAGTATTCATTTACATGAAAAAACAGAAGCTTTATGAAACCGATTAGGGATATGTGAGGAGTTAATAAGACTAGCCTCAGTATAAAGAGTCCTTAGATAAAAGATTGAAGATTGGTGTCCATAAGGTGATGATTTGAACTCGGAGTGAATTTTACGAGTTTCGATTGAAGTTACAAGGGTAATGAGTTGCCTTGTAAAGTAGATAAGCCTAAAGAATGAGGCATCCTTACATGAGTAAATTGATGAAATACTGATAGAGTATAAAGTATAAATGGAACATGAGCAACATTGTGATATAATCCTTAAACTCTTAAAGGCTGTGGAATTGTGTTAAGATTAACAACTAAGAAATTTGGCTAGACAGTATCTCCTCTTGAGATATATGATCTTGAGACGACAGGGTGACAGTGAACCTGTCTATGATATAGAGATAATGATTGAGATACAAAAGTAATGAGTCTAGCTAAATACCTATTGTCAGCTTATAAAAGAGTGATGAGACTAGCTGCTCTATAGACAAGATCTAATTAAAGAAATTAAAGTCAGCAGATGGATAAGTGTAAAGAAAAGATGGTATGCGAGATTTTAAAAGATCTTAGTTGTATAGTACTATACCAATCGAGAAAACCGACAAAAAGGATAAGAGTAAAAATATGAAAACGAAACTGAAAGTGGAATAAGGAAATAAATTGCATGATGAGAAGGGAACATCAAAATGAAACAGTTCCCGAAGTTAAGACTGAGAGTGAATTGTGTTGGTTATCACATAAATGTGGCAAGATGTAAAATCAAAGCCAGAATTGATAAGTGAAAGTAATGATACTCCAAGGAGTAAGATAATTGATATGTTTACTGCCAGTATATAAATAAGAAATGTTTGTACATATAACCACCTCGAAACGATAGAGATGGTGGAATTGTATAGATAATGTGGTGCTTAAATGGATAATTCGAGGATTCAATCACAGAATTTAAATTTTGAAAAGAGATTTAAAGACCATACTACATGAAGAGAATATGATTGTCTCATGAATTATGATTGTGAGAGATGATCTATAGTAAAATCGGCAAATGAGATGCAGCCATGGTGGAATAACTGTGAAAATGAATATTGTGGACAATAAAAAGTCCAAAAGAGAAATGATGATATGGAAGTGATTAAAGACTGATGATCTAAATAGAATCACCTTCCATTATCAGACATCTAGATTCTCTAGTGCCTTGGTCGAAGTATAAGTGTTAAACGGTGTGAATGTGTATGTACAGTTCCAGTGAGCCTTACATGTGGTGGGAGTCTCTGTGTTGCCATATGCTAATGAGAGATAGCAAAAGGCTTTGAGATCTCAAGTGTATTGATAGCACCGCTCCATACTGATATATACATTTATATATATGAGCGTGAGATGTAACCACTCCATGATATTGAGAGAGCGTGTGCACGAGATGTGAAAGCTACTGGGACACTTACATATAATTGATTGACATGAGTACATGATAGTACCAAATTATGTCGACTCGGCACTAAGTGAGAAGAATGGATGATGAACAGCATAGATCAGCTGTAATATTAAAAATATTATGTATAGCTCTTACATGAAAAGAGTAAAAGTGAATAACTCTCGATTTGAGAGAATGAAATTACATAAGCATAGACATATATGATGAAAGACAGAATGTAGTGGTCTAAAGTACTATTGATGATGAAAGTGTAATGGCAGTATTAATCGGAGGATGAGCTAGAGGTCAGAAGTCGTAAGTGTACGACATGTACCACCTTTGGACTTAAGTTAAATTCGGAGGACCAAATTTCTTAAGGTGGGGAGGATGTGATAACCGTAAATTTTTCCATTTATTGGAAATTAGAAATATTGAAAATAAATATTAGAGAAATTAAATAAGGGGAAATAAATAAAATTTTGCGAGAAACGGGATATTGGTGAAAATCCTGAGAAATGAGGAAGTGATGAATAAGGAAATTCGTGTGAAGGAAATTAAATGAAAATAAAAATAAAATCGTTGAAATTCCCGAAATTAAGGAAAGTGAGGAATTTAAAATTTGATAAATTGGAAATAAGGGAAGGATAAAATTATGGGAAATAATGAAGAGAAAAATTTAATTTAGAGAATGAAAATCCAAAATTTGATAAGAGAATAAGAAAATAAATGAAATATATTTATATAATTATATATTATATAAATGTATTTTTTATACCAATACATATGTATTCAAAATATTATATAGTATATTTTAAAATACGTTGTTATATATATAGAAATATATATACACTATTTCTTAAATTCAAAGAATACATATGTATATAAATATAATGTTTTATGTGTATATATAATTATGTAAATACATATAGAAGAAAAGTAAGTATGGTTTTATATTAAAGTTTATATGTATAAATATTTTATTATAGCATTTATATAATTTATATATATAAATGTTACTTAATTTTAAGTATATATATAAATATACACATATATACTAGACATGTATTTTGTAATGTACAATATGTATTTTGTATATAATATATATTGTATAATATTATGTATGAAATAATGTATGTATAACATATAATATATATTATATGTATAAAACATATGGTATAATATATAGTATATATTATACTAAAAATAGAAAGAAGACAAAAACCAAAAGAGGAAACAAAACAGAAAACCAAAGAAAAGGAAAAAGGAGAAATCGGGGAGGAAATCCCGACCCTCCAAGCCAGAGGGCCGACGGCGGCGAAGCTGCCACCACCGGCGAGGGAGGAAGGAGCAGGACGAGACGCCACCAACCAGAGAAAAGAAGGAAGCTACCGGCGGCGTGAAGAAACGGAGAAAAATCGAAGGGAAAACAGAAGCAAACGCCGGAAGAGAAAAGAAAACGGCCGACGACGGTTCCGGCCGAATCGGTGGCCGCCACTACCACCGAAGCTTCACCAGAGGAAGAGGAAGCCGATGGAGGCCACCGGAGGTGCAATGGACGGCGGAGGAATGCCGGCGAAGAGGAAGAAGAAACCGAGGCAAAACCGCCTCGATCCGCCGCCGTGCCGCCTATCCAAGGCAAACGGAGGGCACCGGCAAGTTCGTCGTGCAGCCGGCCAGCTGAGGGACGCCTGAACCGCCGGAGAACCGGCCCCCGACGAGGAACCGACGAGGAAAGACACTGGACCGGTTTGAACCGGCCTGACCGGGAAAGGAAGGAAAAAAGAAAAGAAAAAGAAAAGAAAAAGAAAGAGAAAGAAAAGAAAAAGAGGAAAAAGGAGAATTTTCGGAATTCGAAAAATTTTCGAAAATTTGACAACCCGGGATTTTACAAAGTTCGGTAAGAAATCTTCCTGAGATTTAATTTTCAGAAAAATTAAATAAATTATGAAAAATTCTAAAAAATTAGAATTTTAATTCCAGAAATTATTTTCAGCAATCGAGATAAGGAATCGGGAGAAATGGAGCGCGGGCGCGATCAATAAGCGGAAGTCGCCGACCCGGAAAAAGGTAAGGGATGCATGTGCAGCACTGTAAGGATACTCAGTCTGCATATTTTAAATTGAAATATTTTATGCAAATATTTTATGAAAATTATTATGATGCATGATTTGCTGAAAATAAATTGGGAAGAAGTACTGGCTGAAAGATTTAAACTGTATTTTTCTGTGCAGGAGGTTAGTAAATCAGCAGCCATTATGCTGCCAAAAATTTTAAAAAACTTTATAAAATCATATTAAATGATTTTATTTTCGAATTTCGATAGTAAATCACGAAACATGAGGAAATTACTAAATTTCATAAAACATGAATATAATGAGATGGAATTTTAAAATATTCATGTATTCGAAAATGGTGATAATGAAACCACCGAAAATTCTCGGAATAGATAAATTACACGTAATACGAGGTGAAAGATGAAGTGAAATATAGTGAATATTTTTATGAATATTTTTATATATATTCACTAAAGGATTTTAATCCTTATGGTTTTAAATTATGGAATTTTATATTTATATAAATTCCATAAAAGTTTATTTTATGATGAAAACTACGGTTTTGAGATTGGTTGACATTCCTATCATGCTGATGCATGATATGTGATATGTTTAGTTCCGGTCGACACCTGATCCGCGACCTACAGAGGACAATATAGATTATGGTCATAGATTTGACCGGTTTATTTCTGTACCCTTCGAGGTTATAGTATGATAAGATTGATGTCTATCTTAGAATCCATAAATGAGTTTCGATGTGTTAGTAAAGGCCAAACCGAGCAAAGACTCGAGTTTTGAACCGTGGGAGTCAGCTCTAGAGTCCTTTGGGAACTAAGTGCTCCACGAGTTTCAATGTGTTAATAAGAAATTTCTGTACCGTGGGAGCCACCTCTAGAGTCCTTCGTGAACTAAGTGCTACACGAGTTTCAATGTGTTAATAAGAAATTTCTGTACCGTGGGAGCCACCTTTAGAGTCCTTCGGGAACTAAGTGCTACACGTGTTCTGATGTGGTAGTAAAGGCCAAACCGAGCAAAGACTCGATGAATGTACCGTGGGAGCCACCTCTAGAGTCCTTCGGGAACTAAGTGCTACACGTGTTCTGATGTGGTAGTAAAGGCCAAACCGAGCAAAGACTCGATGAATGTACCGTGGGAGCCACCTCTAGAGTCCTTCGGGAACTAAGTGCTACACGTGTTCTGATGTGGTAGTAAAGGCCACCGTGGGAGCCACCTCTAGAGTCCTTCGGGAACTAAGTGCTACACGTGTTCTGATGTGGTAGTAAAGGCCAAGCCGAGCAAAGACTTGATGAATGTACTGTGGGAGCCACCTCTAGAGTCCTTCGGGAACTAAGTGCTACACGTGTTCTGATGTGGTAGTAAAGGCCAAACCGGGCAAAGACTCGATGATTGTACCGTGGGAGCCACCTCTAGAGTCCTTCGGGAACTAAGTGCTACACGAGTTCTGATGTGTTAGTAATCAGTTTAAGTTCTGATGGAGATGCGACAAATGTCGAAGGACGAACTAGATCTTGTGCATATGACATATGATGTGTGTGATGTATCGGATTATGTTTATATATGCCACTCAAACATGTGTTACTTGAATGTTCGTCTCTTTCACACTTAATCATACTAATAAAAAGAATGATGCCTTGTGAACTTAAAAATGGAATGAAAGTATGAACAAGTTTGAGACGTCTGTGTGCGTACGAAATGAGTTTTAAAGAAAAATAATAATGATTTAACTAATATTCTTTTCAAAGAATATATAAATATTAGTTATTTTATTTAAACCCTTTATTTCATAAAAGCATTACTATGAAAAGAATATGAAAAGGTTATAAAAGTTTAAAAAGGAAAAGGATTTATTAATTCAAAAAGAAACGAAAATTTCGCTCTACAGTTTCTTCTAGGTTCCGTAACAAGTATGGTATTCTAAAATACCTACCTTACTCTATTCGGATCCCTAGCCGACTGTAGTATCCTTCCTACATGCGAGCCTAGAGCCCATAGGAAAAATGAAAAAGATTTTCAGCATATAGGAAGCTGAGTATCAAGTGAGGCATATAATTCTCTTACTGAACCGTGGTTTTGCTCACCCCTTAATTTTCAACATTTCAGGTTTTTGATGAATGTGAGTTCAGTGGATTGTGGATCCGGGCTGTATACGAAGGACAATGTGTCAGACCGACTGATTATTTGAGGTATGATCATTTATTCTCTGTATTTAGACACGTCAACAGGACTACTTATCTGATTAGTTACGATAGGGGATGTGTATAATATAAACAATATTATGTAAAATTGTTTAACAGTTAGTACAAGTGAAGTATCGCAGACAGCCCAACCGGTTAAGTTGTGTAAAAGAAGATGAAAAATGTGGTCACGGGTCGTGACAGAAAGTCGCGACCTTCGGGTCGTAACAATATATGTTTGGCTCACTTAAAAAATAAATTTTTTTATAATTATTAATATATAATTATATATTTTATAATAAATGTGAATATCTCAAGAAATTTAAAAAAAATCATTGTCAAGTAATAAAAACACTAAAATGTAAAAACATATATTTTTATATAAGTATTTATCAAATTCTAACTTTAGTTTAACATTTCTATTATATTTTTATTTAACTATAAAAAAAATTAAATTAATTATTTCATTCAAAAGTATAAAAATATGTAATTTATAAAATTTTAAAATAATTGGATCAAACCCTCTAAACTCGTCGGTTAAAATCGAACCGAATCAAAAAATAATCGAACATGAAAATACCCGAACATGAAAGTACCCAAACTCGAAAGATTCTGAATCCAAAAAAACTTGAATCCAAAATAATTCGAACCGAAAATAATTCAAACCCAAAAATAACACAATCACAATCCATTCGAATTGGCACTTTTGCCATTTCTATGCTCGTACCTAGCAGTTTCTACTCTCTTAACCAAAAGTTAGAAATTAAATGATGTCCTGTGGGATCCCCTTACCTAGTGGCTGATGATTAATTAGAGTGGGGCTACATAGAAGCTGCAGATAAGCAGCCACAAAAGAACATTACCCTTTAAAGGTGTTGTTGCACAAAACAACAATAAAGGTGTGCTGATGTGCTGTTCGTACTCTGTCTTCTCGTGTCTCCAAAAAGCTTCTGTAAAACAAGAAAAGTCAGAGGGATGCAGGGGTGGTTCCCTGCGTTGGCACTCCAATGCTTAAGTCAGCCAAAAGTTCTTCAATATTGGGAAGCGTAAAAGCCAGTAGTCAAAAATTAGAGAATAAGATTGTACTTGGGGCCTATTTATAGGCGAATATTCTAGGGTAATTATCTGAGGGTGATCATGTCCTTTTACTAGGAGTTTGCTTCCAAATAAAACACAAATTTCGTAAATCCCAGAAACAGTAGCAGCTTGTCGTCGGTGAGAGACTCAGAAAGTGTGGCATGTTGTCCACGGTAGGAGTCTGTCGCTCGCGAAAGCCGGGAAAGCACCATGTGTCAATCGATGGGCGACAGGCGATTGACGCGGGAGTCTATCGCCTGCGACAGATGTCATGTCGTAGGCCGTGCCTCCTGTCGCTGAAGGCCACGTAGCCCAATGATCCCCTTCCACGTGGTGAATTCTGACAATTTTGGGCCTGGCCCAGTAGATAGGCTTTGTCATATTAATTGCTCCCCACTCTCTTGTTGGATTTCTCCAACCAAAAGAGTATAAATACGTGTTTTTGGGCCCTAACCCAATGTGAATAGTTTTCTGATTGTTGTGATTTTCTCTGATATTTTTTGTAGGTGAAAAAGCTCTACTCTGAGGGAGACGTGGTCAAGCGTGACGTTTGGCATTCCCTGTCGCAACTATATAAACGGTTGGAGTTCGACAAAAGAGCATACGAAAACCTCTGAGCAGCAGTCTGTCGCCCGTATTTTCAGCTCTCTCGCCAAAAGAGTCTGTTGCCAAAAGAGTCTTTCGTTTTCACACCAGGAGTCTCTCGCTTATTGCAATGATAGTAAGTATACACCTGTCGCCTTACTTATCACCTCTCACAACTATTTTTAGGTCTCCCGTAAGTGTCTTAGTCTCTTGCGTAGAGTTTAGGTCTCCCACATACTAGGTCTATTTCCCAGTAGGTCTGTCGTCTACTAGGTCTCTCGCCCGGTAGATCTATCGTCTACTAGGTCTCTCACCCAATAGGTCTGTCGCCACCTTCTGGTTTTTATCTTTAACCATGTCCTCGCAACGTTCGGGTAAATCACTTAGAAGGGGTGGTGTTGAATGCACACTGACGAATGAGGACTTAGAGGATTTCAACACTCGTTTTCCCCTTCTTTTCGGTTACCGTTATAGACTTCCAATCAGTGGGGAAGTTACGCCTGACCTAGTTAGAAGTGGTGTAGCCGTTCGTAAAGCATCTTTATCCTTTGGCTTTCGCTTCCCTCTCCCTAAGTTTGCTAAAGCATTCCTCAGGTATAAGGACATTGTTCCGTGTCAACTCCATCCCCACGCATTGGCTCAACTAGTAGCTTTTTCCATATTGTGTCATAACCTGGATATTGTTCCAACAGTTCCTCTCGTAAGCGCCTTTTTCAGAGTCCGTGGGTTGAAAGGGTTAATAATGTTTTCTCTTCAGAGGTTAAAGGTCAACAAGTTTCCTAATAACAAAATTTTCTCAGACTTCCCTAATAAATTGCGCGGTTTTGAGAGCGAGTGGGTCATTGTTGAGATTCCAAGTGACTTGCGAATACGTACTAGATGGAATCGTGATACCAGCGACCACTCAAAGCGCTCGAAAAGATTTAGGGTAGAATCCTTAAGAGACCACTTTGGTGAGCCTATGCGGAGAATTTGTTCTATTAGGGAACGTAATTTATTTTCCCTTTTAACCCCAGAGAATATTACAGCAGCCTGTTGGGGAGTAAGCCGAGCTGTTTCTAGGACTTCTGCTACCCCATCTATCCTCCCTACTAGCTCGCGCGTGTCCGATGCTAGCCCTAGCCAACTGCCCAGGGTTCCTATAGCCGAGACCTCTAACCTTTTAGGTCACATTGTAGACGAATCTTCTCCAAATTCGAGAGACGAGACACCTGAGGTTGTAGGTGCTAGTGGTCCATTCGATGAGGATCTTGAATGGACTCAGGGTAACATCTTTGGGAGCCCTTTCGTCGACTTTTCGGCAGATCCAAATTTGTATAACTTAGAGGATTTTGGTGATATTATAGGTTTCTAATTTTCTTTACTTTATATATCCGTGTGCGTGGCATTTTTAATTTAGATTGGCTGATTACTTCTCCTTGTATTATGCAGATATGAACTTTTATAATGCTATACGCAGAAGGGAGCCAATGCTTCTACCAGAGCAGCTCCTCCTCCTCAACAACAGTCGTAGGTTGGAGCCTTCACTTTCGAACATCCTCGTGCTCTTACTCCCCCTCCTCCGACTATCGGCGGGCCTAGCCGTCCTGTGTAAGAGGTCAGGAGAAACAAGCGAAAGAGGCCCCTTATCGTGATCGTAGCTCAGATGATCAAGAAAGTTCTTGGTCATAAAGGAGTGAGTCAGCCCACTGAGAAAGTGGTTCGTGTGCTGCCAAGGATAGGTCAGCTCCTCGCCATCCTAAGCGTAAATATAGGAAGAAGTTGATCATTGAAGCCTCGATGCCTACGAGACCAATCTTGCCTAAGGTAGCCAATCCTACTGTGAGGCGCTATGTAGTTGATAGTGGGGTCGTCGTAGATGGAGAAGACCGGGATAGCGTCTCGTCTGGCCTGGAGCACCATCCTTCCCCGCGACGAGGTGGGGCTTTTCACAAACCTTGCAGAAGCTGAGAATAATTCTGACTATCTTGCGATGAAGGTGGGAGCGTCGCACTTATTTGGTAATTATATTCCCTTTTTTAACCTCTTTTGTCGAGTTTTTGAGTTACTTCTGTTCTTTGTTTTGTTAGTCGGCTCAGCAAACGGTGGTCTTTAATGCACGGCATAGAGCTCTTAGAAAGCAAGCAGACAAAGAAATTCATGAGCTCCGAGAGACAAACATGGCGCTTTTGAATGAGGTTGTTCAGCTTCATCCATATGCTGGTAAGGTCAAGGAATTGGCGAAGAAGAATGCGGATCTTGAGCAGAGGTTGAAAGAAGAACAGGCGAAGGTAGCCTCCCTTCACGGATATCAAGAGGCTTATAATAAGGCAACTAATGATCGGGACACCATGAGGAGGCAACAAGATGAGGCCATCGATGAGCTGCAGAGTGTGTTAGACCGCCAAAGAGAGGTCCAAGCTGAGGCCGTCCGTGAATACCGCCTGTCTCAACATTGCTATGAGAAGAAAGAAGAGCTCACGACAGGATTCATCAACTACGACTTTTACTTAGCCCGTGCCTGGTAGGAGAAGCATCGACCTGATGAGTCTTTCCCTGAGTTGCTTTTCACTGAAGAGGCCTAGTACTATGAAGCTCTTTCCTGGACCAAATATGAACCTGACTCGCTAAGTCCGGATGACTATTTAGAGGTAGGAGCCACAGATGACTTGGACAACCTTGAAGGTCCGTGGCCTCCTCGACAGCCACGCAGCCGGCCTGAGCCTACTGGGGCACGTGACCAATCTAGGCCTACAGCGATGCATAATGAGCCTGAACCTATCGAGGCAGGTGATCAACCCGAGTCTATCGAGGCACTGTTAGGGCTAGATGGCGATGAGCTCCAAGTTTCTGATTCTACATCTGTTGATCCCGTGCCAGACTTACGGTTGTGGTTGGGCCTTCAAGCGATGCTCCCTCTTCCGGGATGGCTTCTTCAGCTCCCCAAGACCCTGATCCTCCGACTCCTCGAGTTCTTGACCTTCTGGCTCCTCAGATTCCTGATCCTTCGGTTACTGAAGGTCCTAACGCTGATGCGACGTCTTCTCAGCAGGCTGACTTGGTCCTCACCATAGATTAGGATATTTTGTATTTCACTTTGTTTGTTAATTCAATGTAAAGATTCATTCTTAATGAAAAGTACAATTTCTTTTTGTAGCTTTTTCTTCTTTTGTCTGAATCAAAATGAATATTTCGTATTCATAACTGTTGCATCACAAAGTTCTAAAAAGCAGCGTTAAATGCGTCTATACTTTCACAGTGTTAGAAAGATCAAATAATATATACTTGCAGCATAAAACGTACCTTTGTACCATAGTGCTCCCCAAGTTCTGCTTTGAAACAGTGTTGACCATGTTCAAAGATGAACTTTTCTCAAGCATTGTGCCTATCTCGCGCTTTTTTCGCTTAAGGACTTGTTAGATTTTGATATGCCAACACAAAATGTAATAACCAACTACAGCACATATATAATGTAACGTACCTCGTAACATGCTTCACGTTCTGCATTCTGTGTGCTAATTGGGCATTGTATTTGTCCATATTCGCTCTAAGGATTATAGGATTGCCCGTCTTGCACATTTTCGCTTAGGGACTTTTGATTTGCCCATCTCGCGCATTTTTCGCTTAGGGACTTTTGAGTGGCCAGCTTTTGCCTCATTTCAATTCCTGTAACACATAATCTGTCTAACACATTGCATTAGAGAATATAAAAAGTGAATAGTTGGCCTTTATTCATGAATCAGATAATCACAAAACAATAATATCTGTAAAGTAACGGAATAATAGATGGAAAAATAAAGACAAGAATCATAAAAGTGTACAATGTTTCACTGCCAGTACAGCTTGAGATGGTTGGCGTTCCAAGTCTTTGAGATCTTCTTTCCTTGCAAGGTTTCTAAGGTGCATGTGCTACGTTCGATCATCCTTTTGATTCTGTAAGGTCCTTCCCAATTAGCCCAAAGTTTTCCATCCTCCATATGGGCGTTTGTAATTGCCGACTTTCTCAATACCATGTCTCCTTCTTGCAATTCTCTGTTCTTAACTCGCGCGTTGTAATATGTGGCTACCCTCTGTTGGTAGGCAGCTAATTTTACTTTTGCCGTGTCCCTTAACTCATCTATCAGGTCCAGATTCTCCCTTAGCCCCTGAGAGTTAAGTTCTTCAATGTAAGGGATTAATCTAGGTGATTCAGCCCCTATTTCAACCGGGATGAGGGCCTCAGTCCCATACACCAAATTAAATGGTGTTTCCCCTGTCGACACCTTACTTGTCGTCCTGTAGGCCCATAGGACACTAGAGAGCTCATCTATCCATGCTCCCTTTGCCTTGTCCAGTCTGGTCTTCAAACCATGTAGTATAGTTTGGTTGATCACTTTAGCCTGCCCATTAGCTTGAGGGTAAGATACAGAGGAGATTCTTAACTGAATGCTTAGGCCTTTACAGAATGTTCGGAATGAATCATAATCGAACTATTTCCCATGATCGGCATTAAGCACACGAGGTATCCCAAAAAGGCAAATGACATCCCTCCAAACCATTGCTTCCACCTTTCTTTCAGAAATTGTAGCCAAAGGCTCTGCATCTATCCACTTTGTGAAGTAGTCTGTGACTACGAGCAAATATTTCCTCTGTCCTATAACCAAAGGAAAAGGTCCCAGGATGTCTAGCCCCCACTGCGCGAATGGCGTTGGTTGAAGAGTGCTCTGAAGGGTCGAGACTGGCGCGGTGACTATAGGAGCAAACTTTTGGCATTTTTGCACTTTCGCGCCTTTTCAGTGGCATCCTTCTTCAGTATAGGCCAATAAAACCCCGCACACAATATTTTCGTGGCCAAGACTTGAGCCCCAAGTGTTCACTGCATATACCCTCATGGACTTCAGCCAGGGTGTACTCAGCTTGTTGAGGCCCTAGACACTTTAGCAAGGGCATAGTGAATCCACGTTTGTAGAGTTCTCCATTCACCACAGTAAATCTGGCACTTTGTAACTTTAGCTTTCGGGTCTCATCTTTGTCAGTTGGGAGTGTGCCCCCAATATGTAGTCTTTGATCGGGCTTCTCCAATCTCCTCCGATTTCGACATCGCAAACATCTTCTTCTTCGATACTCGGCTTAGCGAGGGATTCCACTTTGACCATACCACCTTTGATTCCTATAGAAGAAGCCAACTTTGAAAGGGCATCCACATGATTGTTCTCAGACCGGTTTATCTGAGTCAATCGAAAGTTCTTAAACGATTGTGCCAATAATTGCACTTTCTGCATATAGGGGACTAAAGCTAATTCTCGCGCTTCATATTCACTCGAGAACTGATTTACCACTAATTGTGAATCACTATGGGCCATTAAGTTGTTAATTTCTAGTTCCTCAGCAAGTTTCATCTCGGCTATTAAGGCCTCGTACTCAGCTATATTGTTTGAACTTGGGAAATCGAAACGCAGGGAATACTCATAGGTTTCCCCTTCAAGTGAAGTTAGCACAATCCGAGCGCCACTACCATCCATGTTACGAGCCCCATCCACAAATAATTTCCACGAGACTAACTTTGTTTCTTCTAGAACCTCTCGGCTAGTACATTCTACAATGAAATTTACCAGCGCCTGCCCTTTTATTGCTTGGTGAGGCTGGAAGTGGACGTTATATTCACTCAACTTGATAGTCCATTTGGTTAGGTGTTCGGAGTGCTCTGGTTTCTGTAGTATTTGCCTTAAAGGTTGGTTTGTTAAGACAGTCACCGAGTTAACCTGGAACTAAGGTTGTAATTTCTGAGTTGCCATCACCAAGGATAGAACTATTCTTTCAACTAGGGGGTACCTCGTTTCGGCATGTAGCAGGACCTTGCTTACATCATAGATCGGACAGTCCCTATCTCCTTCTTTCCTTAGTAGAACTGCACTTACAGCTTTCTCTCCTACACCGAGATACATGAAGAGGTGGTCTCCGGGCTGTGGTAGAGATAATAGAGGCAACTCTTCAAAGTAGTCCTTTAACTTCTCAAAAGTGTCATTACACTCTTCTGTCCATTTGAAGTTCTTTCCCGCCTTTATCGCGTTAAAGAATGGTAGACTCCTCTCAGCTGATTTGGACAAAAAGCGATTCAAAGCTGCTATCCTTCCTGTTAGCCTTTGAACCTCTCTAACAGTATTGGGTGGTCTCATGTCCAGAATAGCTTGAACTTTTTAGGGATTAGCTTCTATCCCCCGATTAGTGATCATGAATCCCAAAAACTTTCCAGACCTCACCCTGAATGAGCATTTATTAGGATTTAACTTCATCTCATACTGCTACAACACATTAAATACCTTCGTCGTCTTCTCAGCATGCGACTCTTCCCTTCGGCTTTTTATGATCAAGTCATCAACATAAGCTTTCATGGTATTGCCCAACAAGTCTTTGAACACCTTATTCACCATGCGCTGGTAGGTTGTCCCTGCGTTTTTCAAACAGAACAACATTACTCGGTAGCAATATGTTCCACTATCAGTAACGAACGAGGTTTTCTCCTCGTCCTCTGGATGCATCATGATCTGGTGGTACCCTGAAAAGGCATCTAAGAAACTAAGCAATTCATACCCACAAGTTTCATCTACTAACTTGTCAATTCGAGGTAGTGGATACAAATCCTTAGGGCGGGCTTTGTTCAAATCCGTGAAGTCCACACACATTCTCGATTTTCCGTTGGCTTTCTTCACCATTACAACGTTAGCCAACCATTCTGGATAGTTAACTTCTCTAATAAACCCTGCCTGCAACAACTTCGAGATTTCTTCGTTTATGGCCTGTTGCCTCTCCGGAGCAAAATTTCTCTTCTTTTGCTTTATCGGCTTTGCCCCTGAACTATGTTCAACTGATGACAAGCAATTTTAGGGTCAATCCCAAGCATATCGGCTGGGGTCCATGCAAACACATTAGTGTTTTCCTTCAAACATCAGATTATTTCCTCTTTTATTCCTTCAGGTAACTGGCTTCCCACATATACTACTCTTTCTTCATCCCCTTCATCCAACCGGACTGCTTCCATTTCCTCATTAAGTTTTAGCCTAGGCAGTCCTTCAATCGTAAGGGTTCCTCTGAATCCCCTTACATGTGGTGAACGTGATATTACACGTCCTAGCCTTCCTTTGGTCTCCCCTTACTTGTCCAACACCCTGGGGAGTTGGGAACTTCATTAGCAGATAACAGGGATGCACCACCGCTCTCATGTCATTTAACAATGGTCGTTTAAAGATCATATTATAAGCCACTGATGTTGACTTAACCACCATGAACAACACTTGACGGACGACGCTTCTCGAGCTTTTTCCTAATGTAACAGGCAGCTGAACGGCACCTACCACTTTCACCTTCTCTCCAGAGAAGCCGTATAATGGTGTAGGCACCGGCTTTAGTCTGTCATCTGAGATATTCATCTTCTCAAAGCAGTTCCAGTATATCAAATTCACCGAACTCCCATTATCGACTAGGATACGACTCACTAGATGCTTTGCTATCACTGCTGAAATCACCATTGGGTCATCATGAGGATCGTTACATCTCCTCTGTCAGCTAGCGTAAAAGTAATGGGCTCTTCATCCTGCCTTTCCTTCATTACTGAGTTAATTTGGTGACCCTTCCGGGCGTAAGACTTTCAAGACGAGGAAGATGTACCCGCTAATGATTCACCTCCTGATATCACATTAATAGCTGGCCCTGTGGGTTTATTATCTTCCTCTCTATTGCTTCTATCTGTCTTCCTGTCATTATCTCTCCTGTCACCTTCATTTCACCTTATAGTTCCCCTGTTTTCACCTCTTCTGTCTCTAAAGTAGTTTCCTCTGTTTCGCGCAGCATAATTGCTTCCGTCACTTTTCTACACAAATCGGTTTATTTTCCCATCTTATGCTAGCTTTTCTAGCTGATTCATTAATTCCCTACACTTTTCTGTCGTGTGCCCATTCGCCAAGTGGTAGTCACAATATGACCTTAAGTCATGGCCCAGATTCCCTGACGCCTTCTTTGGAGGCTGTATGAGACCTGACCCTTCAATAGCTGCCAACACCAAAGCCCGAGATTCAGTGAGTGGGGTATAGGTATTGTATTTTAGTGTAGAAGCTTTCTCAAACTTTCTCGGTTGGCTAGAGGATGTTTTAGTGACCTCTCTTCCTCGCTTCCTTCCTTCCTTGGGCTCTACATTTGTCACCATTTTCATTACCTCCTCCTGTGTGATATACTTATTTGCTCGGGAAAGTAGGTCCGAGACTGTGGTGGGCTGATCGAGTGATAGGGACTCTTGCAATTTCTCAGATCTTGTTCCTTGTAGCATGGCTGCCATGACTATACCAACTTGCAAATCCCTTACCTCCAGTGTGGCGTCTCTAAACCGATCCACGTAACTCTCAAGCGACTCCTTAATTCATTGTTTAAGAGTGAGCAAGTAAGTTGGTTCTTTCTTTCTTTGGCTGTTTATCGCAAACGCCTTAAGGAATTCACTCCGTAGCTAGTCAAAAGAGACGAAAGACTCCTCGGGCAAATTGTTGAACCATTTCATCGCATGGCCAGTCAAAGCGAGTGAAAAGGTCGTGCACATTATTTCATCCTCCCATCCATGTAACAACATTAGCGCTTCATAATTCTGCATATGATCATAAGGGTTTGTCTTTCCTGTGTGTGCGGTCATCTGTGGCATTTTGAATTTTGGAGGCAGGGGTTGCTGCAGGATGGCTGTGCAAAATGGTACCCTTCTCCTCTGGCTCTCCTTTGTGGACGCTAATTTTTTCTCTTCAAGTACCTGTTCTATCATCTTCTTCATGTCCACTGAGGGAGCAAGTTGATTCCTGGCATGAGATGAATTAGGCAAGTCTTCGGCCACTATTTCCTCACCCCTTCCTTGAGGTGCACTTGCTTGTGCCATTTGTGTACACCAAGTGGGGTCAAACTCTGACACGGCTCCCCAAGTGCTTTGGTCATCGCCACCGTTCTTTCCAGCACCTTCGGCACCTTGTTCTAAGTTGGTACCAGCAAAATTTGACAAATCACGGTGGTGGGCAAAAGACCCTACCGCTCGGTCAACACCTTGTCGCCCAGACACCTGCAACCCTACACCAGACACCTGTCGCCTGACATCAGACATCTGTTGCCCAACCCCTACCGCAGGTTTCAGATTTATCGCCTCATCGGCCTCCCGCTAGGTACCTGCAGCAAGCTTCCTGCTCCCCTATCCTACTACCTCCTACTGAATATCATCCTCCTCTATGAGGGGAACCTCCTGTCACCGAGAGGGATTTACCCCTGTCGCCCAAACGCATGCGGCGAGACCCCTTGACTTGTTTCTCCTACCAAATTCTGCACGGCAGGTGGCAGACTCAATGTCGGGAGGACTCCCTTGAACAGGTCTACCATGGCTCTCAACGCCTGAGTCGTTTCTTCACTTTGTGGCCTTAGAGCCTCGAATTCTGTCACAGACACAGTGATTCTTTCTTCTTCACTATTCGCCTGGTTCCTCTAACGAATCGGTTGTTCAGGGGAACTCATAGAGTACTCATCACTTCAAATTCTAATGTTCGTTGATCTCGTTCTCACCATCTTGAAAGTTTTGATTGGCTTTTTATACATTTCCCACAGACGGCACCAATTGTTGTTGCACAAAACAACAATAAAGGTGTGCTGACGTGATGTTCGTACTCTGTCTCCACGTGTCTCCAAAAAGCTTTTGTAAAACAAGAAAAGTCAGAGGGACGCAGGGGTGGTTCCCTACGTAGGCACTCCGATGCTTAAGTCAACCAAAAGTTCTTCAGTATTGGGAAGCCTAAAAGCCAGTAGTCAAAAATTAGAGAATAAGATTGTACCTGGGGCCTATTTATAGGCAAATATTCTGGGGTAATTACCTGAAGGTGATCACGTCTTTTTACTAGGAGTTTGCTTCCAAATAAAACACAAATTTCGTAAATCCCGAAAACAATAGCAGCCTGTCGCCGACGAGAGACTCAGAAAGTGTGTCATGTTGTCCACGGTAGGAGTCTGTCGCTCGCGAAAGTTGGGGAAGCGCCATATGTTAATCGATGGGTGACAGATGTTATGTCGCAGGCCGTGCCTCCTATCGCTGAAGGCCACGTGGCCCAATGATCCCCTGATAAGTGGTGAATTCTGACAATTTTGGGCCTAGCCCAATGTAGATAGACTTTGTCATATCAAAAGGAAAGCTGGACCAATGCACAAAGCATAGCACATAAATGCCCAATGGCAGCTGATCCTACGCAGAAGATAGAGAATTCCAAATGCTATAGTCGCTCCCTATCCAAATCAACTCAAACCCTGTGTTCAGTACATCTAAAACACCTCTTTCTCCCTCATGAAAAGCCACAGGCGTCGCTACTGTGCCATTACAATTCTCCAAGGCAAAATTCAACATAGGATCGTTCCTGAACATTGCCAACGTTTTATTCCTTTCATTTTCAGCGTCACAATTAACCTTGTACTATGAAAATTCCCCGGTGAATTGGGAGGTTAAGTTGCAATTGAAGAGTAAAAGTATTTTTCCTTGGCCTGGGGGGAGATAAAGCCGGTCTTCAGGAAGGGATATATTTCGCATTGACTGGTTGCAAACCGCATCTCTGTCGAACAGAATAGCTTTTGACACGTGAAAAGATTGTCTCTGATTAGAGATATCACGGATGATATAGTCGCCATCAGGCAATCTAAGAATTGGGTCTGTGTTGCTTCTGCAGGAGACGTTGAATCCGAAAAAACCGCATCTAGATTCGTTCAGCTCCATGATGAAGAATGGGAATTTTATGTTTAGCCTACCACAGTATCTGGGCTCGCTACAGATTGTGAAGTTTTCATCCGCGGCTAAATATTTTCTTGCCAGGAAGAAGAAACTGAAGATAACGAAGTTTGGCACTGGAAAAGAAGCTGGTGTAAGGTTAAACGAAGGGATTTGATTCATTTGGGGATCTTGACATTTTGCCAGAGAGAGTGAGGAAGAAGATAAATTAGATTACCATGAATGAATATTATGATGTAAGAGAAAGGAGAGGGAATTATATTACTTTGGGATTTGAGGTTTGACTTGGTTTATAGGGCCTGTCTCTGGCGCTTATAGCAAGCGTTGTCCAAATTATCTGCCTCATATCTTAAACTGTTGAATTTAAGCCAATTGCCTAATTGGGGCGACTTTCGGAAAGTTGCACAAATTGACCAACCTAAATTTTCAATCCTTCTGCCCCTTTCTAATTAGTTTAAGGTGCTTTACATAATTAAAGTACATTTATGAGGCTTGGATTTCGTATTGTTACGACTTTACTATTTCTAATAATGAGATTTTCATCGCTTGACGCAACTTAAAATAAGTCAGTCAAGTCATCTGAAAGGAATGGATTTATCCAACTCGAACGGTACAGGAGGAAGTTGCTTGAGGATTTGGGTGGCAATAGACATCTCTAAACCTTTGCGCAGATTCATTGCACTAACAGACAGGAAAGGGAAGCAGGACGTGGTGGGGCACCTGAAATATGAGAGGATCCCAAATTTTTGCTATAAGTGTGGATTACTGGGACATATTGATTTGGAATGTGATCAGAATGATAATGGGGATGTAGAGGAAGGAGAACAACAATACGGTGAATGGCTTCGTGCTGCACCAAATAGAAGGAGCTATGGGACGATGCAGAAGAATAGCACAATTTTAAACTTTGAGGAAATTACAGAAGATTTAGGCCCATCCAATAAACAACCAAGACGGAAGGATACAATGTGAGAGAAAGCACCCAATGCGACGGCCGGAGTTTAGAAGAGGGTGGTGACAGACAAGACAATTGGAGATTCAAATAAGGAAACTATATGTCTATGGGAGAAATCTCCAGAAAATCCGGAGAAATTTAACATAATTAGAAGAGTTCAAGGGATCCAGGACAAAAGCACCAACGTCAGCGGAAAGGAGGGAACAGGGAGTGAATCATGGGATTTGAGAAATAACAGGTCAACAAATGGCAAAAGGCTACAAAATGCTGATATAGAAAAGGAAAGAATGGATGAAAATCATGTTGGATTATGCCCTTAGAACCATTCATTAGATGATTGACTTTGGCATTTTTTTATGTATCATGACATTTTATTTATCATAGTTCATTATTATATTTGTCTTATAACTGCGTAATATAATCTTATATAATAATGTCCTTAGAATAGTAATAACACACTATTCTTAAAATATCCCTAGTCAAGTATTATTGTGAACAAGGATAACAATGATACGATAAGACTAGTATGTGGTTGACTGATGACCATTGTCATGGATATAGGATATCAAGTCATCACATAGGTACATGTTAGAGAACTATGTACTGGATCGACCCTCCATGAGAACGCTACATGGATTGTTATATGAATGTCATAAGCGATTCTCATAGTGATGATGGTGTATGTGATCCTTTGACTTGAGATCATCAGAGATCCCAACATAGAGAATTGCATACTTTAATGTTGCTAGATGTCATTCGTAACAGGATGGACTATAAAGGTAGTAATTGGGTATGCCTTGATCTATGTAGAGGGATGTTGAGTGATCAAGATAGGATTTATCCCTCTTATATAACAAGAGTGATGTCTTGGGCCCTTTGATAGAGTGAGACTAAGAAATGCATGGCCGTGCTCGAATAAGTCAATATGAGATATTGATTTTATTTGTTTAATTAGTCTACTCAGGAATCAAGAAACGCTGATTAGACTATACAAGTGTGACACATTCCATGACTTGTGTCTAATCAAGACATCATAGGATAAAGGGATTAAACTACACGGTAACATCTATCACGAGTAAGGTTATGTCGAGTCATTGACATTCTCGTTACATGGGTAGCAATGATGTGTTGCTAGATACCGCTCATTGCCTGTGACAATTTTGTCATTGCCATTGTTTTGAGAACCTATTGGGTCGCACACTTAGAACGGATCAATGAGGAGCTTAATTAATCCTATTCTGAATTGGATTAAGGATATATCTAATCCTATTCTGAATTGGATTAAGAATATATCTAATCCTATTCTAAGTAGGATTAGAGTTCTGTTTGGCAGTAAATTTTAGGGTAAAATTTACTGCCTATAAAAAGGATGTTTTTCCAAAAAAACATAGCCGCACTTTTAAAAACAGAAAACAAAAACATTCCTTTTAATCGAAGCTAGCAATTCGGTTATAAGGAATTAAAAAGCTCTTTAAGGCTTCTGATCGTGAGACGTTCAAGAGTCGTGAGATCCGTTCGTGTGGATACCGTAGAGGCAGGAACGAAAAGTTGCTGCTTGTGACTCGACCAACGACAGAAAATTCAGAGAAAACGTCAGGTAAAATCTCGAAACCCTAATCAGGCAACTCTCCGAATCGATCTTGGTGGAGGCCGAATGATTTAAATTCCGCTGCGTGTTGTTTCGGTTTCCTTCAAATCATGCAAAGGAGGATGGGTTTTTGCATGAGGAGTTAATGAGAAAGCAACGTCATAATGGAAACATGCATAAGTCCATACCTCGTAGTAACGTAGTTCCTGACACTGAAGACCACAGGGATAAAATAAAGGGGAGTTCTAATCTAGCAACTCCCGGCAACCAAACGTCAGGAAGATCGTCTTGGAAAAAGAGAGCAAGGGAATTTTCGAGTATTGCAGGCGAGCACAAACTAGATATAGCACAAACTAGCAGGTGGAACCAATGGAACTTGACAAAGCTGAGAAGAAGAGAAGGGAAGACACGAAGCTGGAAACTATAATCCTGTCGGCGGAGACTGTTAACCAGTCCCGCCAACACTAATAAGGTGCTTAAGTTCGAACTATCGTGGGCTTGGGAACCCACGACAGTTCACTCTTTTCATGAGCTAGTGAGAAAGGAAGCTCCCCATGTGGTTTTTCTTATAGAACCAAAACTACATGAAAGAAACATAGACAGAATAAAACGCAGCTAAGGAATGCAATCATGTTTTTGTGTAAGCTCAGAAGGTAGAAGTGGGGGACTGGCAATGCTGTAGGGAAATGATGTGAATTTACAGCTTCAAAGTTATTCAAAAATGCATGCGGATATGGTTGTTTTCGTAGACCAAGGGAACCCACATTGGCGATTAACGGGGTTCTAGGGGTATTCAGAAGCAACAAAGCGGAAAGAATCGTAGGCTTTGATGAAGGACTTGGCTACCTCTTCTACTTTCCTATGGCTATGATAGGGGATTTCAATGAGATCTTATGGCAGCATGAGAAGTCGGGAAAGGTAAGAAGGAGAGAAAGTCAGATGCAAGAATTTAAGGACACTCTGGAGGTCTGCGGCCTAAAGGATTTGGGATATAAAGGATGCCGGTGTACATGGGAAAGAGGGAGGACTAAAGCTACGTGTATTTGGGAAAGGTTAGACCGCGGCTTGTGGAACAATGGATGGTGGGATCTCTTCCCAAACTATGAGCCGTGGCACCTAACTGAAGCATCATCGGACCACCAACCAATCTTAATCCACCCTTCCTTGGAGGAGAGGAGAATAAGAAATAAGGATAAGGGGACAAGGTTCAAATTTGAAGAGAACTGGGCTAAGGACACAGAATGTGAAGACAAGATAAAGGTGACGTGGACTACTGCTAATGGGAGAAACTTAATGGAAAAAATGGAAGCAACCAAAACTTAGTTGAAGCAGTGGGGCAGGTGCAATCAATATAACTTTAAAGCTAAAGCCAAAGCACTCACTAAAGAGCTAGAAAAGACCATGCACGAACCACCTAATGATGAGCTACTACAGAAGCAAAAATAATTAAAGGAAGAAATCGATAAACGGCTTGAAAAGGATGAAGTTTATTGGAAGCAAAGGTCTCGAGTAAATTGGCTGAAGGAGGGAGACAGGAACACTGCATTTTTTCACTCTCAAGCGTCCATGAGAAGAAGGAAAAATTTAGTAAGGGGAGTAGAGGATGAAAACGGAGATTTTAGGGTGGTGGAGATTGAAATTAGAGGAATTGCCACTGATTATTTTAAAAAACTATTTCACTCTAACGAAAATTCTAATTGTGCAGATATTTTTATGCTAGTGCAACCTTGTATCTCGAACGAGATGAACCAAAGCCTTACAGCAGAGTTTATGCATGAGGAGATATTCACAGCTTTAAAACAAATGCACCCCACTAAAGCACCCGAACCTGATGGTATGCCAACCCTCTTTTTTCAAAAATACTGGTCTATTATTGGTTGTGATGTTGTTGAATTTTGCCTTTCATGTCTAAATGGAGAAAGAAATTTAGACGATATCAACCAAACCAATATAGTCCTGATTCCCAAAACTAAAAACCCAACCAACATAAGACATTTTAGACCCATCAGCTTTTGTAATGTTATATATAAGATCATCTCTAAGGTGCTAGTGAATAGACTTAAAATCTTTCTTCCTAAGATTATTAGTGAGTCACAAAGTGCTTTCGTCCCAGGGAGATTAATCTCAGATAATATTCTGATTGCTTATGAACTACTACACACAATGAAAACCAAAAGGAAAGGGAAAAGGGGTTTTTATGCCTTAAAGTTAGACATGAGCAAAGCCTATGATAGAGTGGAGTGGAATTTTTTTGAAGCTATGATGCTCAAACTTGGTTTTCATGCTAAATGGATCTCACTTGTGATGAATTGTGTAACTTTTGTCTCTTACTCTATTACTATTAATGGTGATTACACTGATAATTTTAAGCCAGGTAGAGGGCTTTGTCAATGAGACCCTCTCTCCCTTTACCTCTATTTGATCTGTACAGAAAGATTGTCGGCTCTACTCAAAGATAAGCAAAGACGAGGCCAACTACTTGGTATCCAGGCTAGTTGAAGAGGCCCAAGATTAAATCACCTGTTTTTTACAGACGATAGTTTTTTATTTGCAAGAGCAAATAGAGATGAATGCTAGCAAATTATAGATGTGATAAAGCTCTATGAGGATTGTTCGAGGCAAATGATTAACTTTGAGAAGTCGTCCCTATTCTTCAACAGTAACAAAAAATTCTATTCAGAGTTTTTTTGGTGTGAATGTCTCTTCTAATATTGAAAAGTATCTGGGATTGCCTATGTTAGTGGGTAGAAATAGACCAGCTGCCTTCAAGGACATTAATGCTAGAATAAACACAAGTTGGAAAGCTAGAGTTCAAGAATTTTGTCTCAAGGTGGACGTGAGGTTTTCATAAAATCTGTTCTCCAGGCCATCCCAACTTATGTCATGGGCTGTTTCCTGCTTCCAAAATCTGTTTGTGATCGTTTAAATAGCCAGCTGAATAAATATTGTGGAAACCTCATGGAGGGTCAAAGGGCTTTCACTAGTTGCAATGGGATAGATTGTGCAGTTCAAAGCAAAATGGGGGCATCGGCTTTCGAGAGATGAACAGCTTCAATAAGGCAATGCTAGCTAAACAGGGATGGCAGATTTTGTCTAACCCAAATTCATTAGTACACAGAATCATGAAGTCTAACCAAAAGCTCTTTCTTAGACTCATCACTTGGACTAAATGCTTCTCTTACCTGGAGAAGTATCTGGTTTACAAAAGCAGTCTTATTTCAAGGGCTAAGATGGCAAATAAGAGACAGGAAGTCTATTAAAATATGGGAGGATAAATGGCTCCCTTTTACAAAATCCTTTCGACTGACATCTACAGGAAATGATGAGGACAAATTGATTTGGGTTTTTGATCTCATAGACAACTCTACTCACAGCTAGAATTGGGATGCTCTTTTGCTTAATTTCTCGAGAGAAGAAGCAGAGTAGATCATGGCTATTCCACTCAATAAATCGAACTTGCCGGACAGGTTAGTTTGGCATTATGATAATACAGGACTTTATTCAGTAAGGAGGGGGTATAAAGTTTTGAGAAGACTATAAGGAGAACAAGAGGAATATGTTGCAGGTAGGGGCCTAAACCGAGCTGTATGGAAGAGAATATGGGCAGTGGATGTTCCTAACAAACTGAAAGTTTTCATTTGGAGATCTACCCATAATATCCTACCTGTAATGAAGAACTTAGCAAAGAAACACATTCCAGTTGAACTAAGATGCAAAAGATGCGGAGATCATGAAGAAACGGTGGACCATGCTTTAAAACAATGTAAATGGGCGTTAGAAGTTTGGCAAAAATGGATTGAATTGGAACGGTGATATTGAAAGTGAAGCTGTGTGGTTGAGTGGACTACAGCAACTGTTAGCAGAAAGAAGCAATGATAGTAAATTACAACGTTTCTTCATTATAGCTTGGACTATTTGGAATGATCGGAACAACGAACTTCATGGAGAACCCAGAAGAGATGTATCTAGATCAGCATAATTTGCAAAGGCTTGTCAAGAGGAGTATCTTTCTGCAAATCGAGAAACTAATGTTTCCACCAAATTGACAGTTTCATCATGGCAGCCTCCACCATCAGAACTCTACAAGGAGAACTTTGATGGAGCGGTGAACCCTAAAGACAAGAAAGCAGGAGCAGGGGAAGTGGTCCGAAAATTAGAAGGTCAAGTTATGAGGGCGTTGTGTGCCCAGATTCCATGGGTTGAGAATCCTTTCATAGCAGAGGCGCATGCAACCATAAGAACTCTGGACTTTGCTTCTACAATGGGGTTTAAGGAGATAATTCTGGAGGGTGACTCGCTGACAATAATAAAGAAGATAATTTCCTGAACTGAGGATTTATCTGCACTAGGACCCTTGATAGTAGAGATCAAGGAAAGGCTACAACTTTTTGTCATATGCAGACCTGAGCATGTAGCTAATATAAACGATAAAGTAGCCCACATGTTAGCGAAAAAGGGTTTGGGGATAGAAGAGGAACTTATCTAGGTTGAGGAGACTCCAGATTTTATTGACTCTATTGTAGTGGCTGAAGCAAGATTTTCTTATTAATAAAAGTATCATTTTCCTTCAAAAAAAAAGTTCAGTCAAGTTATATACAATTCAAAGTTATGCAACAAAGTTTTACATTAAATCTACAATTTTAACATTTGTCACCCGATTTTGATACCCAGAAGATGTTATACACTTATAATATTACACGTATGTAAAGTTTTTATCATATTAAAATTATTTTTTCAAATATCTAAATTGAAGGGTCTAAATACTCAAATTATTCATTGAATTATATATCTGAAAATTATATATCTTAATAAAATATTAAAATATTTTATTAAATTTTAAATCATAGCTTAAAGGTCTTGAATAAGCATTCAAAAATTTCTCAAATTTTCATTTTGACAAAACACGCCATAAGTCTTAAAACATGTTCTATACTCCAAAAACATCACTCCCTAGTAAAGCTTTCCAAATCATGTGTAAACTATTTAGATCAAATCCTTTTAGATCACCCAGGACATGAAATAATATCATTTTCTTAATCGCAACAAAGCCTTCCAAATCACATTCCAATATACTTCTTGTAGAACTAAGTTTCATGATAAACTAAAATCGAGTTAACATAAGCATTAGGTAATCAATTTCCATCTTTGAAAAAAATATCCATATACTTTATGCTTAACTCAATTTAACAAATTATTGGACAAAATATTATTTAAATATATAATGCAACATAATAAGAAATAATTGATTACTGTTTTTAACATAATATTGAAGGGAGGTCAGGTCACTTACTTGAACTTGTTAAAACTGAAACCAAATAACAAACCCTTTAAAACCCCTTGAAGCCTATTATTTAAAAATATTCAATATTAAAAGGATAAGCTACATGAGTTTCACTATCTAACAAAAGTTGACAGTTTACACTCTTTTTGTTAAAATGACTATGAAACGATAAGCTATTAATTTAACATGAGTTACATTATCTCACCAAAGTTGACAGCCTATACTCTTTTTGTTAGAACGATATAATTCCATAACAAACATCATTTAGAATCATAGAGCAACTTTTGCCCAATATTCTAAATTCTAAGCCATCATAAATGGCAAGGTATGAAATCAATACGATGTTTCTTGTTAATGTAGGAATGTAGAAACAATTTCTAAGTTCAAATATTAGACCTAGCGAAAAAGGAAGTGATACATGTTCAATGGCAATAGCTGCAACTCTTGCTACAATGCATACATGCAGAACAATCTTTGTCCCAAACTGAATACCGAATATTCATACCATTTTCTTACATTCAATCACATTTGGTTGGACTATCTGCAGTGTCTACACACACCTAATAATAATTTAGCATTTCATTTGAATTTGCTTTCCCTGAAACCACATATTCAATATAAACTGTACTTACAAATATATATATATATATATATCAAAAGTCTATTCAACATCCTATACTCAAATTACATCCCAAGTACAAATTTACATATAAATTAGTACTGTACATACAAAGTCTAAACATATAAAAATAAACTTGTATACCTCAATGGAACTTGAATAGCCGCTTGAGGGATACCAAAATAAAATCCTCCTAAACAAAATAGAAATCTACTACAAATAATCTAGAAGGAAAAATAAGAGGGTGAGCTTAGAGCCAATAAGAAATATATGTAAAAGAATCGATACTATGCATAACTATATGCAAGTATCTTAAAACATGTTCTTTCACAAGGAAACCAATGATCACACATTCTTTGGCATAATATCGAAAAGGATACTATAGTGGGTTAGATAATCAAGTTGAGTACAAAAGGATGCTTTGAAGAACCTCACTTGTCTTGGTATCTAATTCCAATTATAAGGAATTCATTAACGCTTATTAAATCACAGAGTTCAATAGTTATTCAAAAATAACTTCCATTATGCAATTCATAAATCATTCAAATAAGTAATTCCCAAACACTCTGTAAACAGCAAAATAACCATTTTCAATAAACAATACGGAGATCATAAAACATACTTTATGAACATATCGAAAACAGAGATAAATGAAGTTTTGGAGTGCCTGTATTTGCTAGGGATTTACCACCTCAATAAAACAATACAGGGAGACTAAACTTCACCCAACAAACTTATGCAATATAAATATCCCCACAGGAAATGACATATGGCCATAGTAAGAGGATCCACAATGTACACTAGCTAGGTGACATCTGTGAGCATTTAAGATGTGGCTAAGGTCAAATAGTAAAAGTTCACACACACAGAGGGCATGTACCCATAGGTAGCTATGCGGCCAACAATCTCAAAACAGTTCACAAATCATTGCAGAAGTGTTTATGGATATCAATTCAGTTCATAAAACATTACAAATCAAAAATCATTACACTTGGAGTATAAGAATTCACCAAATATTTACAATTCCATAAACAACGTTCAAAATATTTTATTTGCACATAATAGTAATATGGAAACATAAGTATATCATGAAAATTACAAAAATTAATTAAAAAAAAAACCCTTTTGAAATCTAAGTTAGAAATCCTGCATGCCTTTAAAGCCTTTAGAAATTCTTAACTCAAATCACATTTTCTATCTCATTTCCTTTTATAGGCTGAGGGAAGTAATCTTTATGTGAAATCCCTAAATTTCTGTAATTTTCCTATGCTTGTATAGTTTTTCAACTTGGATTAATGGAAGAAATATGAATTTTTTGATATATAAATGATGCATGGGACATGAAGGGAATTAAGGCAATTAATGGTCAAAGAATCAATGGTCAAAAAGGGTCAATGGATGGTCAATGGCTGAGATAGGATGATGAAGGGATTAGGATGCATTAATGGGCATTAAATGACATAACATGACTCATCATCATCATCTCTTGCACCCCACGACACCAGCCCATCTCCCTCTCCCTCTCGTTGCTTGCATTTTCTCTAAGTGTTCAAGCTTCTCACCTTGACAAACCACCATTTCAGGCCATCGATTCGTTAAGCTTCTCTAAAGAAAAACGATCCTTGTCGATAGCCTAACCTATGCCTTTAATATGAAAGGTTGAATCCAAGTGAGTAAGGAGATCTAAAATCCTGAAATTTTGGTTAATTTCTAAGGTAAGAATGTAAATGGTTTTTGTTGATTTTGTTGAGGATTTGGAGTTGTATGAATTTGATCTAGTATGTTTATTTGGTCTTAAATTGTCATGATGTTTACAGCTTGAAGAAGTGAAAAAGGACAAAGGTAGATTGGCTACCAAGCTTGTGGATTAATCTCGATTGAGGTAAGGAATTTATATAACGGACGTAAGGCGGCTATATCCGCATGTTTTAATGCGATTTTGATGGTTTTGGAGAGAAGTACCAGTTGTGTTATGAAGGAAAAATGACATTTTCGGACTTGTCTCCTAATACCAATTAGGCTAGGAGCAGCCGACTGCCTTAAGTAGCAGCCGACTGCCTAGAGACATCCAAAACGCCGTTTTCCGAAAACCGACTCAAACTAGTCGACTGCCAAGGGAGCCAGTCGACTGCTATTTTTCCAGAAACCATTCTGTTTCAAACCAGTCGACTGCCAAGGGAGCCAGTCGACTGCTATTTTTCCAGAAACCATTCTGTTTCAAACCAGTCGACTACCAGGGGGAGCCAGTCGACTGCTATTTGTCTAGAAGCATTCTGTTTCAAAACCAGCCGACTGCCAAGGGGGCCAGTCGACTGCTAATTCTCGGGAAACATTCTGTTTCAAAACCGGTCGACTGCCATTTGGGGCCGGTCGACTGCCCTATTCGTATTTTGAAAAATATAATAATTGAATTTCAAAAAGGGAAAGAAATTCAATAAGGTAAAACATGGTGTAGCAGTCGACTGCCATATATGGCCAGTCGACTGCCTATTTGAAAGAAAGGTTTTGAGAACCTGTTTTAAGAAAGGATATTCATACTTGTTTAAAACCTATATGAATAAGGTTTTGGAGACTATGAATCTCTCAAAAGAGCATGCACATTATTTGTTACTTGTATTTGACTGAGGAGCTCTAGTCCAGCCCTCAGACCCGCAGTACGACACCTGACTAGTGAAACTGTGGGCTATAGACAATGGCCATGAGTCTCTTATTTGATTTGGCTTTGGGGAGGATCCCTGGCCCATACGTGGGTACGCCATTTATTTGATATCTCTCAGGATTATCCCTTACGGGATATATTTGCGGTATCCTCATGAGATCCTTATATTGGATTATCCCTTATGGGATATATTTGCTGTATCCATTATCTCTCTGGATTATCCCTATGGGATATATTTGCGGTATCCATGATGAGAATTACTTGGTGCATGATTCTGTTGGATATAAATTGTCTCCCATCTATTTGAAAATATTTGTAATTGCCTATTTGATTTCACGTGATTTGAGATTCGTGGAAATGTTTGAAAGCATGATTTACTTGTATTGGATATTTGCGAAAGAAATATACGAAACATGCTTTCTAATGATTTTACATGACATTATAGAGCCAAGCAGGAAAAATGCATATAGTGATATAGTACGTTCTTTTACATAAGTTTCTTACTGAGCGTAAACTCACTCCTTTACAACTATTTTTCATACAGATTACTTGAAGTAATTCCGCTCCGGATAGAGGAGTTTCTTTGGGGATTTTGAGATACCTTCGGGGCACGCTCCCTACTTATCCCGTGAAGGTATATTTAGTCGGCCGTTACTTCGGCTAATGTACAGTACGATACTACAGTTTTGTATATGTGGGGAATTAGGTTGTCTGAATATTTGAGATCCTGATGTACATGACACATGTTTATAAATGAAAAATTTTATGCATGTGAAATTAGATATTATACTCTGATAAAAATGCCTAAAGCATCCAGTAAGGTAGGTTGACATCGGATAAACTAGTCGATTTATTTGTTAATTGAAGTAAAAGTTAGTTGTTATTTGGTTAGTGACGAGGACGTCACAGATTGGTATCAGAGCAGATTCGACTGAAGTTTGTCGATGTCAATAAGCTAGAATTAGAGAAATTCTCCAATGTACTGTACTAGCTTACTTGATTTTGAGTGGTATAACGGTTTAAGGTTATACTAAATGATGTTATTTGATCATGATCTTAACAGAATGAGTACTCGAAGGAGGGGTACTAGATGAGGACGAGGACGGGGTCGTGATGAACCGCCCCCAACACAGTCTTCTCCTCCATCTCCACCGCATAGCCCGAATACGAGGCTAGCTAAAATGGAGAAACATATGGAAAATATGGCCGCAATGTTCACTCAGTTTATGGCTAATTTTCCGAACGTGGCTGCTAATGCACCGGCAGTTACCCCTACAGTACCTCCTACTCCGGTGGTACAACCCCCACCAGTCTCAGCTAATGAGAGGCGAGATCCTACAGCTTACTGCAGTGTGGCACTGATAAAGGAGTTTAAGAAGCTGGATCCGCCAAAGTTCAAGGGGGACAGTGACCCATTGGCCGCGAAAAATTGGATGAAAGCGGTCAGCAAGGCATTTGGGTACTTGGCTTGCACAGAGAAAGAAAAAGTGAGATTGGCCGCCTATTTGCTAGTGGATGAGGCCGAGCCATGGTGGCAGGCTACTCAGACAGCATTAGAGGCTAAGCATACCGAAGTGACATGGGATAGATTTGTGGAAGCTTTTAATGAACAATATGTCCCACGTACTGCTCAGAGAAGATTACAGGTTGAGTTTTTGAACTTGACCCAGGGAAGTATGACGGTTAGCCAATATGAGTCAAAGTTCATTACACTGAGCAGATTTGATCCTAAAGTATTGAGAAGAGAGGATCATAAGACCTACAGATTTATGGAGGGATTGAGACCTTCCATTAGGTCTAAGCTATATCCATTAGACATCACTACCTATGGAGAGGCAGTCCGTAAGGCTCAATTATGTGAGCAGGACTATGAGTTTCATCAGGCAGACTTCCGAGTAAGGAATAAGGGTAAAGAACCTATGAAGCGGAAGTCAGATGAGAAGGCCTCGAGGGATAGATATCCATCTAGGAGGAATAGGCCTTATGACAGAGCCTCAATAGGTAAGCAAGTTGTTATAAGAAAACAAATTGTCTTCATTTAATGGTTATATGAAATTATGTTAAATAGGAGTTATGATGATTATGATACAGGAACTCCTATATCCACCGGGATCAAAATAGGTGATGAGAGATCCCAACATCCAATTGGTAGTACCGCTAGCTCACCGAGGAGTACGATGCCGAGGTGTGTGCAATGCGGGAAATTTCATGGAGCACAGCCTTGGCGGTTGGCGAGTGGGGCGTGCTATTGGTGTGGTGAACAGGGACATAGAATTAAAGATTGTCCCAAGATAAATCAGAGGGCACTTGGAGAGTCAGAAAAGACCCCTCAATCACAATCTAAGACCACACAACCCCAGCGTAAGGCCACAGCGGCAGAGAAAGGAAAGGCACCAGTGACTCAGGGACGGGTATTTGCCATCGACAAAGAGTCCGCTGATGCTTCACCGAAGATGATTCAGGGTAAGATTTACCTTAATGATACATATGTCCTTGCTTTATTTGATCCAGGCTCTACGCACTCTTTTATTTCCCCTATGGCTGCTAGGAGATTAAATGTTGAGCCTGAGCAGTTAAGAGGATTGCTACAAATAATTACTCCATTTAGGGAATCCCAAATGACGGACATAGTGTATCGTAATTGTAAGCTATGGGTAGGAGAAAGAGAGTTGATAGCTGACCTAATCCTATTAAATATGTCTGGATTTGATGTTATATTAGGAATGGATTGGTTAGCTGAGAATTATGTGATGATAGATTGTCATGCTAAGAGTGTGATTTTCTCCTCTCCCGTTAGCTATGTTGTAAATTTTGCAAATATGTAATGCAAAAGCATAATTACTTGCTTGGTTTAATTGAGATTTAATTGATAGAACATATTTGTAATGTGAAGGGTTTGTAACACACGTGGTGGACGTAGATCAGAAACGTCCCACACTTCACGAAATTCCAGTAGTTAAGGAATTTTCCGAGGTATTTCCGGATGATCTTCCAGGACTTCCTCCAGATAGGGAAGTGGAGTTCACTATCGATTTGGTACCGGGGACGGAGCCCATTTCAAGATCTCCTATCGGATGGCGTTGGTGGAATTGGAAGAAATGAAGAAGCAGCTTCAGGAGTTGCTAGACAAGGGATTCATACGACCTAGCGTATCCCCCTGGGGTGCTCCTGTGCTATTTGTTCGGAAGAAAGATGGTAGCATGCGGTTGTGCATTGATTACCGATGGTTGAATAAGGTGACCATCAAGAACAAGTATCCTCTTCCCAGGATAGACGACCTCTTGGATCAGCTCAAGGATGCACAAGTCTTTTCCAAGATAGACTTGAGGTCGAGATATCATCAATTGAAGATCCGAGATGAAGATATCCCTAAGACTGCATTCAGGACACGATATGGCCATTATGAATTCTTGGTGATGCCGTTTGGATTAACCAATGCACCCGCAGCATTCATGAATTTGATGAATGATGTGTTTAAACAATACCTAGACCAGTTTGTCATTGTCTTCATCGATGACATCTTGGTATACTCGAGGTCATGGGAAGAACATGAGCAGCATTTGAGGATTGTTTTGGAGACCCTCAGAGATTGAGGACTATATGCCAAGCTAAGTAAGTATGATTTCTGGTTTAATCAGATCTCCTTTTTAGGTCATGTGATCAGTAAAGATGGAGTTTCAGTTGATCCATCAAAGATTGAAGCGGTAGTCCAATGGGAGAGACCGAAGACGGTAACAGAGATTAGAAGTTTCTTGGGTTTAGTTGGCTACTATAGAAGATTTGTATAGGGTTTTTCGAAGCTAGCTGCTCCATTGACGAGACTGACGCGCAAAGAGGTGAGGTATGAATGGAATGAAGCTTGTGAGCAAAGTTTCCAAGAGTTGAAGCGTAGGTTAACGACTGCACCTATCCTCACCATTCCTAGTGGTTCAGGAGGATTTACAGTATATAGTGATGCCTCAGGGCAAGGTTTGGGATGTGTGTTAATGCAGCATGATAAGGTAGTGGCATATGGTTCTAGACAGTTAAAGGACCATGAGAAGAAATACCCGACTCATGATTTGGAGTTAGCTGCAGTAGTATTTGCCCTGAAGATATGGAGGCATTACTTATATGGTGAGAGATTTCAGATTTTTACGGATCATAAAAGTCTGAAATACTTGTTCTCCCAGAAAGAATTGAACATGAGGCAAAGAAGATGGCTAAAGCTTCTGAAGGACTATGATTGTGAGATCATGTACCACCTAGGGAAAGCTAATGTGGTGGCGAATGCTCTGAGCCGTAAGCATGTAAGTATAGTAGCCTATATGATGATAAAAGAATATGAGTTACTTGAACAGTTTGCAAGCCTCAGTTTAAGTGTTACACCTCTTGAGCAATTGGGTATGATGGCTAGCTTGAGAATTGAGCCAAAATTGATGGACAGAATCCAGGTTGCTCAGAGAGAGGATGTCCAGTGTATTGAAGCTATAGAGGAAATTCAATCGGGTATGACCTCAGAATTCCATATGGGTGAGGATGAAATTTTAAGGTTTAATAACCGTATATGTGTTCCAGAGAGTGATGAATTGAGGAAGCTAATTTTGACGGAAGCACATTCCACTAAGTACACATTACACCCGGGGAACACAAAAATGTATCATAATCTTCGCAAGGTGTATTGGTGGAAGGGCATGAAGAAAGACATAGCTGATTTTGTAGCAAAATGTCTTACATGTCAACAGGTTAAGGTAGAGCATCAAAAGCCAGCAGGATTACTACACCCTCTGCCTATACCTATGTGGAAGTGGGAACACATTACGATGGACTTTATTATAGGATTGCCCAGAACCAAGAGAAATCATGATGGTATTTGGGTGATCGTGGATAGGTTGACAAAGTCAGCTCACTTCCTGCCTATGAAGTCAATGGATACACTCAATGCTTTGGCAGATATGTATGTAAAAGATGTCGTAAGACTACACGGTGTTCCAGTGAGCATCACTTCTGATAGAGATTCCATGTTTACTTCCCATTTCTGGGAGCAGTTTCAGGAAGCCATGGGATCTCAGCTGAATTTTAACTCAGCTTTTAATCCGCAGACTGATGGGCAGTCCGAGCGCACTATTCAGACGCTCGAGGATATGTTGAGAGCTTGTGCTTTGGATTTTAAAGGCTCATGGGACGACAATCTGCCATTGGCTGAGTTTGCTTATAATAATAGCTATCATGCAAGCATCAGGATGGCACCATACGAGGCTTTGTATGGAAGACGGTGTCGATCATCGATTGGGTGGGAAGAAGTGGGCGAGCGCAAGTCGTTGGCTCCAGATTTAGTCGAGCAAGCGTCTGAGGATGTTAAATTGATTTGTCAAAGGCTCAAGACAGCTCAGAGTCGACAAAAGAGTTATATAGATGTTCGTCGGAGGCCACTTGAGTTTTTGGTTGGAAACTATGTGTTTCTGAAAGTTTCCCATCTAAAGGGATCATGAGATTTGGCCGACGAGGTAAGCTGAGTCCTCGCTACATCGGACCATTTGAGATCCTAGATCGTGTTGGAGATGTGGCCTATAGATTGGCATTGCCTCCGGAACTATCGGGAGTGCACAATGTGTTTCATGTATCGATGCTTCGGAAATATAATCTGGATCCATCTCATGTCATTGAATATGAACCCTTGGAGATTCGAGAAGACATGAGTTATGTGGAGAAACCGATTCGGATTTTGGATAGGAAAGATAAGGTGTTGAGATCAAAGACGATTCCATTGGTTAAAGTTCTTTGGCAGTACCATACGACAGAAGAAGCTACTTGGGAACTAGAGAACTTGATGAGAGAGAGATATCCGGAATTGTTTAAGACATAACCTTACTTGAATTTGGAGGACCAAATTCTCTAAGATGGGGAGAATGTGAAATCCCCAAATTTCTGTAATTTTCCTATGCTTGTACAGTTTTTCAACTTGGATTAATGGAAGAAATATGAATTTTCTGATATATAAATGATGCATGGGACATGAAGGGAATTAAGGCAATTAATGGACAAAGAATCAATGGTCAAAAAGGGTCAATGGATGGTCAATGGCTGAGATAGGATGATGAAGGGATTAGGATGCATTAATGGGCATTAAATGAGATAACATGACTCATCATCATCATCTCTTGCACCCCACGATACCAGCCCATCTCCCTCTCCCTCTCGTTGCTTCCATTTTCTCTAAGTGTTCAAGCTTCTCACCTTGACAAACCACCATTTCAGGCCATCAATTCGTTAAGCTTCTCTAAAGAAAAACGATCCTTGTCGATAGCCTAACCTATGCCTTTAATATGAAAGGTTGAATCCAAGTGAGTAAGGAGATCTAAAATCCTGAAATTTTGGTTAATTTCTAAGGTAAGAATGTAAATGGTTTTTGTTGATTTTGTTGAGGATTTGGAGTTGTATGGAATTGATCTAGTATGTTTATTTAGTCTTAAATTGTCATGATGTTTACAGCTTGAAGAAGTGAAAAAGGACAAGGGTAGATTGGCTACCAAGCTTGTGGATTAATCTCGATTGAGGTAAGGAATTTATGTAACGGACGTAAGGCGGCTATATCCGCATGTTTTAATGTGATTTTGATGGTTTTGGAGAGAAGAACCAGTTGTGTTATGCAGGAAAAATGACATTTTCGGACTTGTCTCCTAATACCAATTAGGCTAGGAGCAGCCGACTGCCTTAAGTAGCAGCCGACTGCCTAGAGACATCCAAAACGCCGTTTTTCGAAAACCGACTCAAACCAGTCGACTGCCAAGGGAGCCAGTCGACTGCTATTTTTCCAGAAACCATTTTGTTTCAAACCAGTCGACTGCCAAGGGAGCCAGTCGACTGCTATTTTTCCAGAAACCATTCTGTTTCAAACCAGTCGACTACCAGGGGGAGCCAGTCGACTTCTATTTGTCTAGAAGCATTCTGTTTCAAAACCAACCGACTGCTAAGGGGGCCAGTCGACTGCTAATTCTCGGGAAACATTCTGTTTCAAAATCGGTCGACTGCCATTTGGGGCCAGTCGACTGCCCTATTCGTATTTTGACAAATATAATAATTGAATTTCAAAAAGGGAAAGAAATTCAATAAGGTAAAACATGGTGTAGCAGTCGACTGCCATATATGGCCAGTCGACTGCCTATTTGAAAGAAAGGTTTTGAGAACTTGTTTTAAGAAAGGATATTCATACTTGTTTAAAACCTATATGAATAAGGTTTTGGAGACTATGAATCTCTCAAAAGAGCATGCACATTATTTGTTACTTGTATTTGACTGAGGAGCTCTAGTCCAGCCCTCAGACCCGCAGTACGGCACCTGACTAGTGAAACTGTGGGCTATAGACAGTGGCCATGAGTCTCTTATTTGATTCGGCTTTGGGGAGGATCCCTGGCCCATACGTGGGTACGCCATTTATTTGATATCTCTCAGGATTATCCCTTACGGGATATATTTGCGGTATCCTCATGAGATCCTTATATTGGATTATCCCTTATGGGATATATTTGCTGTATCCATTATCTCTCTGGATTATCCCTATGGGATATATTTGCGGTATCCATGATGAGAATTACTTGGTGCATGATTCTGTTGGATATAAATTGTCTCCCATCTATTTGAAAATATTTGTAATTGCCTATTTGATTTCACATGATTTGAGATCCGTGGAAATGTTTGAAAGCATGATTTACTTGTATTGGATATTTGCGAAAGAAATATACGAAACATGCTTTCTAATGATTTTACATGACATTATAGAGCCAAGCAGGAAAAATGCATATAGTGATATAGTACGTTCTTTTACATAAGTTTCTTACTGAGCGTAAACTCACTCCTTTACAACTATTTTTCATACAGATTACTTGAAGTAATTCCGCTCCGGATAGAGGAGTTTCTTTTGGGATTTTGAGATACCTTCGGGGCACGCTCCCTACTTATCCCGTGAAGGTATATTTAGTCGGCCGTTACTTCGGCTAATGTACAGTACGATACTACAGTTTTGTATATGTGGGGAATTAGGTTGTCTGAATATTTGAGATCTAATGTACATGACACATGTTTATAAATGAAAAATTTTATGCATGTGAAATTAGATATTATACTCTGATAAAAATGCCTAAAGCATCCAATAAGGTAGGTTGACATCGGATAAACTAGTCGATTTATTTGTTAATTGAAGTAAAAGTTAGTTGTTATTTGGTTAGTGACGAGGACGTCACACTTTACAACTGCTTTTTCTTTCTAGCTCAGAGAAAAAACCTTACAACAATTTCTTTTTCTAGATCAAGAAGCAAATCTTAAGCTACCTAATCTTACTTTATAGGTGAGCATTCAAAGAAATCTCTCCTTTATATCTTAGGTATAGGCTAAAAAATTGGTTACAATGTGCCTCTATTAAGGCTAAATGTGTCACAGTCTGTGTATGCAGTATTTGATACTTTTTCGCACATATAACAAGGGTTGAGCTATCTACGATGCCTTTATTTCCCTTTCTCATTACACAGTAAACATTTATAACTAAAATTTGTCATTTAATAACAATATTTACATATCGTAAATCATATATCGTTTACATCCCCTGTTTATAATGCAACACAGTAGTACTGTAAAAACAAGTCTGAACATATAAAATAAATGATTATACGTCCAGGATATAAGCTAGCTGCCTCAGGGTACTCAAATGCGCAACCAAAATCTTCGGATGATAATCACGCAGTCACTGGAAATACTCTGTAGATATTAAAATAAATGAGTGAGCAAACCACGACTCAGTAAAGGAATTATATGTAATACTTGATATCGCGAAATCTATATGCAGTAAAATCATTATTTCCTATAGGTACACTAGGGACTGAAATAAGAAGGATACTATAGTCGGCTAGGGATCCGAATAAAGCATGGAAGGTATTTTGAAATACCTGTCTTGTCCCGGAACCTAGAAACGACTATAGGGAGTAAGTATTGATTTTTGAATTAAATCACGTTTTCCATAACATTTCATATTCATTTCGATACTTTGAACATATAAAACATTTCATCACATGATCTAATATTCAAATTAAAACATAAAGGAATATTAGATTAATATCTCCATTTCCTTTTGAAAACATATCACTGAAGTCTCGTAAACAGTATTATACTCAATTTAGTACAGTAAACTATTTAGAAAACCATCATTCATCTAATTTAAAAAATAAAAATAATTATTCATCTTTTCATATCATCATCCATTTAAAATTATCATTTTTCATATCATAAAAATAGTAGAGACTAAAGCATCACCCGAAATATATCATGCTATAATCCCCATAAGGTAGAATAATCATCATGTCAAATCTATGGCCATTGTCTATAATTGTCCTTGATCGTACACTGATCAGGTGTCAACTAGGACTGAATACATATCATATGTCACATATCACATATCAGTATGATAAAGGGGCTTATCAATCTCATAATACTATCCTCGTCGTCATTTTACCTTTATAGAAATCAATAAAATAGATAAAATCATCAGTCAGTCCATAAAAGTTTTATTAAATCATATAGTGAATATTTATGGAAAATCATTTATAAAATATTCACTTTTCAACTTTTCACTTTATAAATCATACCATATGCTATAAAACATGTAGGAGGAATTTTCAATGACTTCACTTTCATTAAATTCGATAACATGAATATTTAAATAATATTTTTTTGGTATATTCATGTTTTATGAAAAATATTAAAGATATTATTTCCAAGGCTAGGAATTTATTCAAATATGTATTAAAATAGTTCATGATATTATTAAAGAATTTTTTGAGAAATTTCAATAGCATAATAGCTGCTAATACTCTAGCCTTCTTGCAAAATCAACACAGTTCCACAATCCACAAACAGCCATAATTCTGTTGTCACAGCCCGTGACCCTATTTTTCATGTTTTTTTATACATCTTATTTGGTTGGGCTATCTGTGATACTTTACTATTCTTTTACATATAAACAATTTCATATAAAATTATAATATGAATTACATCCCCTATCTTAATTCATAAGGAAGTAGTACTGTAGATAAGTCTAAATACAAAAAATAAATGATCGTACGTTATGTAATAAATCAAGTTATCGCATCGTCCCCAAATGTGCAACCGAGATGCTCGTATGTCAAATCTCTTAGTCCTCGAAAATCTGAAATGTTAATATTAAGGGGTGAGCAAACTACGGCCCAGTAAGAGAGTTCTATACAACACTTGATATTCAGCTATCTATATGCTGTAAAACTTTTTCACTTTCTTTAAATTTTCCTAGAAGGGCTCTAGGCTCACATGTAGGAAGGATATTACAGTCGGCTAGGGATCTGGATGGAGTAAGGCAAGTATTTTAAAATACCTATCTTGTCCCGGAACCTAGAAGCAACTGTAGAGAGTAATAAATTTCATTTGAAATTTATATCCTTTATCACGACCCGAAGGCCGTGACTTTCCTTTAATACTCATACTTTTCTTACCACATTTTTACGGACTAAATTTTTCTTTTTCATTTTAAGGTTTGTATTCGGTGTCAGTGTAGTTACTATACTATCTAGGTAACCTATAGTCATTTCATTTAAATATTAAACTAATACGGAAACGGTTCATAGTTACATCCCGACTTGTTAAATAGAATATGTACTGTGCATCAATTTAAGTCTTACATGTAAATAAGTATTTTATAAGGAGCATATACCTCAGAAGACTAGTACCAAGTCCATACACCGTCTCTGATGCCCACTGAGCAGCTCACATGGCAGATGTTAACTTCAATAGTCTGAAAGAGATGAAATTTAGTGGGGTGAGCAAAACCACGGCTCAGTAAGATACTAATATAAATACAATAGTAGGATTACAGTGTCTTAAACTGCAATGCTTAAAACTTGCAAGGATGCAATTACAGTTAATCCTTTCTCATCGATACATCTCATTATCACTTCTCATTTTCACTTTTCATTTCATAATCATACTTTGGTATGCTATCATCTCATATCAATTCTCATATTTACTTTTCATTTCATAATCATATTTCCGTATTCTATCATCTCTTATCAATTCTCATATCATCTCTCATCAATTCTCATATTTACTTTTCATTTCATAATCATATTTCCGTATTCTATCATCTCTTATCAATTCTCATATCATCTCTTATCAATTCTCATATTTACTTTTCATTTCATAATCATATTTCCGTATTCTATCATCTCTTATCAATTCTCATATCATCTCTTATCAATTCTCATATTGTGGATCATGGTCACAGTGATACGAAGTCATAATTCTCTTCGTGTATTTCTATATTCAGGTTTCATATCATATCATGACATCATATAGATGAAATATCGTTACCACCGAGTCATGATACTCCTCATATATTCTTCATGTTTAATTGAGATATCCTATCGAGTCACTTTACATTTAACAATCATATTCCCGTCTTATATCAATTCATATCACTTATTGTATGGGAATTTATGATCACGATAGAGTAAGCTCAGAATTCTCTTCATATCAATCTTATGTTCATATATCATATCATATCATGTCATCGTCTAGATGAAATATCGTTAACGTCGAGTCCTGACATTCCTCATGGAATTCTCATATACTAAGCATATTATCGTATCAGGGTTTAATATGCAATTCATGTAACTTTTCTGTATAAACCGCTATCATTTCAAATCATATCATATATACTTTAGGACATGCTCAACATATGAAATTTCAATTCATTTCAAATTTACCTTTAAGGCATGATAGAAACATGTTCGATTTCAGTTCATGTATTCGTTTTTGGAGCATGTCTAAAACATGTGCGGTTTTAAAACATTTTTTTCATATACTATAAGTCATATCAGGTCTAGAGTTCATATCAAATCAATCTATACTCTAGACCGCATATCATTTTAAATTCGACACAAAATCGTCTATAAATCATAAAAGTGTCGAAATCATATCTCATGGACTTTTAAAACATGTTTAAAACATGTACTGTTTCAAAACATATTTCATTTCAATTTTGTTTCATATACAGTATAAATCATGTCAAGTCTAGAGTTCATATCAATAAAAATCATACTCTAGACTTCATATCATATCGGTTAGAACTAGGCTAGATCCCTATCATCTCTATCAATAAAGACTTAAATCACTGTAGCTAGCAGTGAAAATCATGTCATCGTCCCCTGGAAACCAACTAGGGCGCTATCTATGGCCATAGACCTCATCTCTCTCAGCCCCACTGATCAAGCGTGACTGAGACCTGTCCACGACTATTGTCGGACAAGCATCTCTCTGCCTAATGAGCAAAGCTCCAATTAGGCGGTTTTCACTATGCCTTATTGAATTTCATTCTTTTAGGGTGCCTACAGTCTCATAAAACATTTAAATCTATAGCTTTCTTTTCAATATCATGTAAAGCATATGGTAAAATTCTGTATGAGACTTCATATATTAAAATATATATATCTACCATATACTTTCATTTCAAAACAAATCAATACTTTTTAGTATTCATATAAACATTATTAAAATGTTTCAAGTTGCAAGAAGGCATGCTTAATTGCGATGCTATAAAACATTTCAATATGCAACTTCAGTAATATTTTCCTCTAATATAGTGTAGAAATTCATTTACATTCATCACCATCAATCATTCGATTTCGAGACTCTCTTTCTGAAAAATCAGTAATTATATTTTCAAATCATTCAATATCCAAATTATTCAGTACTCTAATTGTTCAATAATCAGATCACTTGGTATTCAAACCATTCAGTATTCAATATCCTTTTTCGATAATTATCTACTATAATAATCATTTGTACATTTCATTATCGATACTAGAACCACATCATCAGTGTGAATCCTCTTGTTATCTATGAGCATTTAAATATCATGTTTCCATATAGCCATCATGATACTGAAATTATGAAATACTAATATCTTTATTCGATATCTATTTCAGAGTCGACATCGAGGATCATAGAACCACAAGATCAATAATCGCTTATCAAATCCATTTATGGTTTGACCTATTGGTACATATTCAAAATTTTCGACTTGCAGTTCAATTTCATTCACTATCATAAAATCATATCACAATCCTCAATTCACTTTTCATATGGCCTATAGAATGTAATATCATGCTAGAATTGTCTATAAAACGTCCTCAATTCAATTCTTTGATTGGCAATTTACCACTTAAAAGGATTTGCCAATATTCACTATCAACAGTGTTTCAATCATTTAAGTCGTCTTGCGACTATCCATATTATTGCAAAAATCTTAGTTCATACCACTAAGACGGTTCATTTATTTGAATCTATCAATTCCATATTCATCACTCGATTGATAATTCCGCACTTCTATCATTTGACCGTCCAAATCACAACTTCAAATTTTTCTCTCTTAAGTTGTATCCTATAATCATCATCACTTTTATCAGTGATCCGTCTAATAAATGATTTCACCTCAATCTCAACTTGATACCATTTGTGATATTAAAATTACTTGATTTATCAATTCTATAAGGTTTAAACCATATAATTCATCACATTATCGTTTTCAACGATCTATCTTCTCATTGATTTCAATATCAAACTCTTTCGGTAATACCATAAAATTCCTGTTAATATTTATTTTCAATAATTATCTCCAAGATTCCATTTATGTGAGAAACTTAATATTTTTCCTCAGATATTTTTCAAAAAATTTCGGCAGCATAACGGCTTAATTTTTCCTAACCTCCTGCAAGGGAAACACAATTTATACCACAGCCGTTGATTCTCACAATTCCTACGTCTCTACTAAGACCCCCACCATCAGTTGTGGGTCCTCTTAGCATTTTTAATATCAATTAAATCAACGCATCATATATAAAAATCATATTTCCCACATACAAAATAAAGCTACTAATGCTTTATAAAAGTATCTTACCTGGTGTTGAAGGTTGCATCTTGACGAGCTCCTAGCATCGTCGAACCTCAAATCGTGCCTGTCACTTCCACTACAATTTTCACAACACCATGCACTTATGTGACTATGTGACAATAAAAATTATTCGATAACTTCAATAATTTATTTTTCCTCAATTTTCCTTACCTTTTCTTTCTTCTTTTTCTTCCTTTTCCTTTTTCCTTTTCCTTTTTCCTTTTTTTTTCTTTTTCCTTTTCTTTTCTCTTCTCTTTTTTTTTCTGGCCTGAACCAGTTCGGACCGGTTCAGGCTGGTTTGGTCGGGCTCATTTCTGCTGGTCGGTTCGACCTCCGGCGGTCCGTCCTTCACCTGTTCAGCCCTTCCTCAGCTGGCGGAGATGGGCGTGAGACTGGATCTGCCCTCTATTTCTCCAGATCGACGGCGACGGCGCCGGATCTGGCGACGAAAGTTTCGCCCTTCTTCTCCTCTGTTTCTTCCTTCCTCCGTCGTTTCCTTCACCGTCGGTGGCCTCTTTCTCCTTCGTGGGTCTTCACCGGTGGCGTTGGTGTCGATGGCGGTGCCCGGATTGGCCGCACTGCCGTTCCACTTCCGCTTTTCCTTCTCGGGTTATACCTCTGTTTTCCGTTTTCGTTTTCTTTTCATTTTCTTTTTTTTCATTTTCTTTTTTTTCTCGTTGCCGGCATCCTTCCTCACGTCGCCGACAGCTTCACCTCACCCCCCTTCCTCTCTCTCTTCCTCCGGTAAGCCGACAGGGGGTTGGCTGCCGGCATTTGTCTTCTCTGTTTACAACAAAGAAGAAATGAGGGAATCGGGTTGTATTCCCGATTCCCGTGTTTTCATTTTTTTTATAATTATAAAATATATTTATAATTGTAATATTTATAATATTTATCTTTTATATTTATATATATATATATATAAATATATCATATAATTATATATATATATATGTATACATATATAAAATCTGTATAAATTATATATACATGTGTAAAACTATACATTTTAAATTTAAAATACTATACATATAATTCATATATATTAATTTATATATATATATAAATATATATTTCATATATAAACCATTTATATATGTATACTTTACTTTAAAATACTATATATATATATATACACATAAATGTACAAAAATTTACATATATCTATTCAATGATATAAAAATGGTATTTCAACATATGATATATATACATATATTCCATATATGAATGTATATATTTATTCAAAAAAATATTTATATAATAACCTTATATAAATATCAAATTACATATTTTTATTTCGTATTAAATTTGGATTTCTTTATACCCAAATTTATTTTCTCAAATTTCATTCTTATTTAATTTGGATTTCAATTTGTCCAAATTAAATTTTTCGAATACCTTATATTTATTTAGAAAATTCTCGGTCTTCACATTCTCCCCACCTTAAGAAATTCGGTCCTCCGAATTTAACTTATATTTAGAGGTGGTACGGTTCCGTATACTTATGGTTCCTGTCCTCTCAATCATCTTTTAAGTAATACTACTAGCATACTTTCAACATCCGAATCACCTTTTATACCATTACATATAATTTTTCCACCATATATTCATACTCCCTAAAGTTTCTTATCACCTTGGGAGTTATCACTTTCATCTCTTTTCACATAATAGCTGTTCCACACCATTTATCATTCATTTCTCTCATTTGGTGCCAAGTCGATATAACTTGGTAACTATCGTTTACCGATTCAATCAGTAGTATGTAGTTGTCCCAGTAGCCTTTAAATCTCGTGCATCCGCCCTCTCAACATATCTTCGAGCGTTTACGCTCGAATTTTCATATCAGTATGGAGCGATGCTGTCAATAAATTTGAAATCCCAAAGCCTTTTACTATTTTTCATAAACATATGGCAATTCAAGATTCCATCACATGTAATGCTCACTGGAACTTCACATACATTCTCTCTGTTTCATATTTATATTTCGACTAAGGTATTAGAGAAATCTAGAAGTTTGAAAATGGAAAAGTGATTCAATTTGATCAATCAGTCTATAATCACTTCCATGATATCATATTTCTTTTGGGTTTCGTATTATCTCACAACACTCATTGTCACATTGATAAATCAAGGCCGCACCTCATTTCAGACTTTACTGTTAATCATCTCTTGCCATAATGCAACATTTATCAATCATTTTCTCTCTATATCTTTTTTTTTCGTGTAGTATTCTTATTACATCTCACTGTGATACCCAAAGTGAAATCACTTTCAGTCTTAAATTCGAAAACTGCTCCATATTCGTGCTCCCTTATAACTCGAAATCATAGTTTTCAATTTCCAATAGTTCTCATAATTAAGGTGAGATTGTACTTTCAATCGAGCCATATATTTGGGTTCAATCATTTTTTCGTTGGCTATTTCTTTACTTCTTTCAATCCTTTTCAATTCACATATCGATCATATTCTATACAATCATTCTATTATCTTCCATATATATTGCCACAATCAATCATTTTTTATCATTCAATATCTTATTCCTTTAAGGTGATACACAATTCTTCTATACCGCATTGATACCATTCATTAACGGTTTCCAATCTGTTTCAATAGGCCATCGATTGGCATCTTTATGTCAAAGCCCAGCCTGTTTCAATAGGCCGTCGACTGGTATCACCCATACCAATAGCTGACAAATCTTGGCACAGATTGAAAATCAACAAGTTTACATGTAAACACTACACAGTACATGAGATGTAACACTATCACTGCCTCAACTACACCGACACGTACTAGACAAACCGTGCTCTGATACCATTAAATATGTTACGACCCGAAGGCCGCGACTTTCCTTTAATACTCATACTTTTCTTACCACATTTTTATGGACTAAATTTTTCTTTTTCATTTTAAGGTTTGTATTCGGTATCAATGTAGTTACTATACTATCTAGGTAACCTATAGTCATTTCATTTAAATATTAAACTAATACGGAAACGGTTCTTAGTTACATCCCGACTTGTTAAACAGAATATGTATTGTGCATCAATTTAAGTCTTACATGTAAACAAGTATTTTATAAGGAGCATATACCTCAGAAGACTAGTACCAAGTCCATACACCGTCTCCGATGCCCACTGAGCAGCTCACATGGCAGATGTTAACTTTAATAGTCTGAAAGAGACGAAATTTAGTGGGGTGAGCAAAACCACGGCTCAGTAAGATACTAATATAAATACAATAGTAGGATTACAGTGTCTTAAACTGCAATGCTTAAAACTTGCAAGGATGCAATTACAGTTAATCCTTTCTCATCGATACATCTCATTATCACTTCTCATTTTCACTTTTCATTTCATAATCATACTTTGGTATGCTATCATCTCATATCAATTCTCATATTTACTTTTCATTTCATAATCATATTTCCGTATTCTATCATCTCTTATCAATTCTCATATCATCTCTTATCAATTCTCATATTTACTTTTCATTTCATAATCATATTTCCGTATTCTATCATCTCTTATCAATTCTCATATCATCTCTTATCAAATCTCATATTGTGGATCATGGTCACGGTGATACGAAGTCATAATTCTCTTCGTGTATTTCTATATTCATGTTTCATATCATATCATGACATCATATAGATGAAATATCGTTACTACCGAGTCATGATACTCCTCATATATTCTTCATGTTTAATTGAGATATCCTATCGAGTCACTTTACATTTAACAATCATATTCCCATCTTATATCAATTCATATCACTTATCGTATGGGAATTTATGATCACGATAGAGTAAGATCAGAATTCTCTTCATATCAATCTTATGTTCATATATCATATCATGTCATCGTCTAGATGAAATATCGTTAACGTCGAGTCCTGACATTCCTCATGGAATTCTCATATACTAAGCATATTATCGTATCAGGGTTTAATATGCAATTCATGTAACTTTTCTGTATAAACCGCTATCATTTCAAATCATATCATATATACTTTAGGACATGCTCAACATATGAAATTTCAATTCATTTCAAATTTACCTTTAAGGCATGATAGAAACATGTTCGATTTCAGTTCATGTATTCGTTTTTGGAGCATGTCTAAAACATGTGCGGTTTTAAAACATTTTTTTCATATACTATAAGTCATATCAGGTCTAGAGTTCATATCAAATCAATCTATACTCTAGACCGCATATCATTTTAAATTCGACACAAAATCGTCTATAAATCATAAAAGTGTCGAAATCATATCTCATGGACTTTTAAAACATGTTTAAAACATGTACTGTTTCAAAACATATTTTATTTCAATTTTGTTTCATATACAGTATAAATCATGTCAAGTCTAGAGTTCATATCAATAAAAATCATACTCTAGACTTCATATTATATCGGTTAGAGACTAGGCTAGATCCCTATCATCTCTATCAATAAAGACATAAATCACTGTAGCTAGCAGTGAAAATCATGTCATCGTCCCCTGGAAACCAACTAGGGCGCTATCTATGGCCATAGACCTCATCTCTCTCAGCCCCACTGATCAAGCATGACTGAGACCTGTCCACGACTATTGTCGGACAAGCATCTCTCTGCCTAATGAGCAAAGCTCCAATTAGGCGGTTTTCACTATGCTTTATTGAATTTCATTCTTTTAGGGTGCCTACAGTCTCATAAAACATTTAAATCTATAGCTTTCTTTTCAATATCATGTAAAGCATATGGTAAAATTCTGTATGAGACTTCATATATTAAAATATATATATCTACCATATACTTTCATTTCAAAACAAATCAATACTTTTTAGTATTCATATAAACATTATTAAAATGTTTCAAGTTGCAAGAAGGCATGCTTAATTACGATGCTATAAAACATTTCAGTATGCAACTTCAGTAATATTTTCCTCTAATATAGTGTAGAAATTCATTTACATTCATCACCATCAATCATTCGATTTCGAGACTCTCTTTCTGTAAAATCAGTAATTAAATTTTCAAATCATTCAATATCCAAATTATTCAGTACTCTAATTGTTCAATAATCATATCACTTGGTATTCAAATCATTCAGTATTCAATATCCTTTTTCGATAATTATCGACTATAATAATCATTTGTACATTTCATTATCGATACTAGAACCACATCATCAGTGTGAATCCTCTTGGTATCTATGAGCATTTAAATATCATGTTTCCATATAGCCATCATGATACTGAAATTATGAAATACTAATATCTTCATTCGATATCTATTTCAGAGTCGACATCGAGGATCATAGAACCACAAGATCAATAATCGCTTATCAAATCCATTTATGGTTTGACCTATTGGTACATATTCAAAATTTTCGACTTGCGGTTCAATTTCATTCACTATCATAAAATCATATCACAATCCTCAATTCACTTTTCATATGGCCTGTAGAATGTAATATCATGCTAGAATTATCTATAAAACGTCCTCAATTCAATTCTTTGATTGGCAATTTACCACTTAAAAGGATTTGCCAATTTTCACTATCAACAGTGTTTCAATCATTCAAGTCGTCTTGCGACTATCCATATTATTGCAAAAATCTTAGTTCATACCACTAAGACGGTTCATTTATTTAAATCTATCAATTCCATAATCATCACTCGATTGATAATTCCGCACTTCTATCATTTGACCGTCTAAATCACAACTTCAAATTTTTCTCTCTTAAGTTGTATCCTATAATCATCATCACTTTTATCAATGATCCGTCTAATAAATGATTTCACCTCAATCTCAACTTGATACCATTTGTGATATTAAAATTACTTGATTTATCAATTCTATAAGGTTTAAACCATATAATTCATCACATTATCATTTTCAACGATCTATCTTCTCATCGATTTCAATATCAAACTCTTTCGGTAATACCATAAAATTCCTGTTAATATTTATTTTCAATAATTATCTCTAAGATTCCATTTATGTGAGAAACTTAATCTTTTTCCTCAGATATTTTCCTAAAAATTTCGGCAGCATAACGGCTTAATTTTTCCTAACCTCCTGCAAGGGAAACACAATTTTTACCACAGCCGTTGGTTCTCACAATTCCTACGTCTCTACTAAGAACCCCACCATCAGTTGTGGGTCCTCTTAGCATTTTTAATATCAATTAAATCAACGCATCATATATAAAAATCATATTTCCCACATACAATATAAAGCAACTAATGCTTTATAAAAGTATCTTACCTGGTGCTGAAGCTTAGCGTCTTGACGAGCTCCTAGCATCGTCGAACCTCAAATCGCGCCTGTCACTTCCACTACAATTTTCACAACACCATGCACTTACGTGAATATGTGACAATAAAAATTATTCGATAACTTCAATAATTTATTTTTCCTCAATTTTCCTTACCTTTTCTTTCTTCTTCTTCTTCCTTTTCCTTTTTCCTTTTTTTTTCTTTTTCCTTTTCTTTTCTATTCTATTTTTTTTTCTGGCTTGAACCGGTTCGGACCGGTTCAGGCCAGTTTGGTCGGGCTCACTTCTACTGGCCGGTTCAGCCTCCGGCGGCCGGTCCTTCACCTGTTCAGCCCTTCCTCAGCTGGCGGAGATGGCCGTGAGACTGGATCTGCCCTCCATTTCTCCAGATCGACGGGCGACGGCGCCGGATCTGGCGACGAAAGTTTCACCCTTCTTCTCCTCTGTTTCTTCCTTCCTCCGCCGTTTCCTTCACCGTCGGTGGCCTCCTTCTCCTTCGTGGGTCTTCACCGGTGGCGTTGGTGTCGATGGCGGTGCCCGGATTGGCCGGCACCGCCGTTCCACTTCTGCTTTTCCTTCTCGGGTTTTACCTCTGTTTTTCGTTTTCGTTTTCTTTTCATTTTCTTTTTTTTTCTCGTTGCCGGCATCCTTCCTCACGTCGCCGGCGGCTTCACCTCTCCCCCCCCCTTCCTCTCTCTCTTCCTCCGGTAAGCCGACAGGGGGTCGGCTGCCGGCATTTGTCTTCTCTGTTTACAACAGAGAAGAAATGAGGGAATCGGGTTGTATTCCCGATTTCCGTGTTTTCATTTTTTTTTATAATTATAAAATATATTTATAATTATAATATTTATAATATTTATCTTTTATATTTATATATAAATATATCATATAATTAAATATATATATATATATGTATACATATATAAAATCTGTATCAATTATATATACATGTGTAAACCTATACATTTTAAATTTAAAATACTATACATATAATTCATATATATTATATTTATATATATATAAATATATATTTCATATATAAACCATTTATATATGTATACTTTACTTTAAAATACTATATATATATATATATACATAAATGTACAAAAATTTACATATATCTATTCAATGATATAAAAATGGTATTTCAACATATGATATATATACATATATTCCACATATGAATGTATATATTTATTCAAAAATATAGTTATATAATAACCTTATATAAATATCAAATTACATATTTTTATTTCTTATTAAATTTGGATTTCTTTATACCCAAATTTATTTTCTCCAATTTCATTCTTATTTAATTTGGATTTCAATTTGTCCAAATTAAATTTTTCGAATACCTTATATTTATTTAGAAAATTCTCGGTCTTCACATCCTTTTCCTTTCATTTCATATCATTTCCATCTTATGCTTTTATGAAATTAAAGCATTTAAATAAAACAACTAATATTTATCTATTCTTTTAGATAAATATTAGTTTAAACTATCATCATTCTCTTTTAAATTCCTTTTATATTTTACTGTACAATTTATAATTAGTACAGTGCTTTAAATAGCAAAATAAGCTATTAAATCCTTTTCGTATAACATATACATCATTTAAATCTAATATTCAATTTAAGAAATTATAATAAGAATATTAGATTTATTTTCCTTCTCTTTCCTTTTTGGAAAACATATCACATATTCATGTCACATATAGTATAATATTCAATTTAAAATCATAGTAAGAATATTAGACTTATAAACTCTTTTTCCTTTTGAAAACATATTACATGTTCATATCACATGTTATATGAAAATCATCTCGTAGTACTAAAATCAGTACCGTAATAAGCATTATGTAAAATGCTGTAAATCACTTTCATTTAACTTATCACATGTCATATAAAACATTTACATTTCACATATCACATATCATATAAAACATTTTCATATATGGAGACTGAGGCAATCCTCATTCATATCATACTATAGACCCCGAAGGATATAAAATAATCATGTCAGATCTATGGCCATAGTCTATAATTGTCCTCGGTGGATCATTGATCAAGTGTTGACCGGTACTACATATCACATATCACATATCAGCATGATAAGGTTGCCAACTAGTCTCAAAACAGTATTTTTTCATCATCAGTAAACCTTTATGGAATTTATAAAATAATAATTTCATAATTTAAAACCATAAAGGTTATAAAATCATTTAGTGAATAGTTAATAAATATATATAAAAATATTCACTTTATTTCTTTTCATTTTCCATCTCGTATTTCGTGTAATTTACATATCAAGAGAATTTTCGGTGATTTCATTATCACCATTCTTGAAGAAAGTTTTCAGTGATTTCATTGTCACTATTCTCGAAAACATGAATATTTTAAAATCACTTTCATTTTATTCATGTTTTTATGGAAAATATTCATTTTCGTGCTTTTCGTGGTTGAAAATCATTTCTCGTATAATAAAATCATTTATTATGATTTTCTGAAATTTTCTAGAAATTTTCGGCAACATAACGACTGCCGATTTACTAGCCTTCCTGCAAAGAAAATACAGTTTATATTTCAGCCAATAAATCACCACAATTTTCCATCCAAGCATTTTCCATGGCATTTTATAAATTTAATGCAGAATTAAATTTATGCATAATTAAATTGTGCATACTGAATATCCTTACAAGCTGCACATGCCTCCCTTACCTTTTCCGGGTCGGCAACTTCCTTGTTATCGATCGCGCTCGTACTCCATCTCTTCCGATTCCATCATCTCGTTCGCCAAGAATAATTTCTGGAATTAAAATTCTAAAATTTAGAATTTTTCCATAATTTTTAAATAAATTAATAATTATAAAGTTCTGGTAAATTCCTACCAAGAATTTCCAAAAATTTTTCTCTTTCCTTCTTCTTCTTCCTTTCCTTCTTTTTCTTCTCTTTTCTTTTTCTTTTTCTTTTTTCTTTTCCTTTTCTTTTGCTTTCTTCTTTTTCTTTTCTTTTTTCTTTTCTTTTTTCCTTTTCTTTTCCTTTTTCTTGGTCTGAATCCAACCCCCCTCACCGTCGGTTCTCCTCCTGTGGCCGGTTCTCCAGCAGTTCGGCATCTCCACAGCTGGCGGACATCACGGCGAAGCTGTGGCTGGTCTCTGTTCAGCCCAACTCGACGGCACGCCGACGGATCTGGCAGCGTGGGTCTCTGCTTCTTCTCTTCCTCTTTCCTCCTTCCTCCACCGTCGTTCTCCTCGCTTGTGGCCTCCTTCTTCTTCCCTTTACCTCCGTTGAGGTTGGGGTTCGGGTGGCAATGCTTGGACCGGCCGGCACCGCCCCTTTCCTTTCTTCCTTTCTTTCCTTTTCTGTTTCGCTTCGTTTTGTTTCTATTTCTTTTTTTCTGGCTGTCACCGGCGGCTTCTACCTTCCTCGTCGACCGCCAACCTCGCCCCCATCATCTCCCTTCTCTCCTCTCACCGCTGATGGGGTCGACTTCCCTTCGACGGAGAAGAACGGGAAATCGGGAATACCTGATTCTTGTTCTGTTTTCTCCCTTTTATATATATATATAAATATGATATTAATGTATATAGATATAATTTATATAACCAATATATATATATATATATATATCTATACACTTATATTAAAATAATAATTGTATTTCATATATATATGTATATATTTATACATAAATGTATTTTAATATACATATGTATTATTTTAATAATACAAAATAATATATATCAATATACATAATATGTATCGGTATATATATATATATATATAATATCTACATATATTTCTCGTATGCACATATATATTTATACCTAAATATATTTATATAATTTAATTATATAAATATATAATTATACACCTTTATTTTTCTTTAATTTTGGATTTCTTTATATCCAAAATATTTATACCCATTTTTCTTTCTTATTTAATTTGGATTTCCATTTATCTAAATTAAATTTCCTCAATTTCATCACTTCATCAATTTCGGAAATTTCAATGGTATTCCCATCTCGTAAATAAATTTTTATTTATTTATTTAACTTCTCTATTTGCTTTAATATTAAATTTACAAATATTTAATATTAATTTTAGAAAATTCACGATTATCACATCTGTAGTTTCCAAAATATTTCATTTCAAAAAATTCTTATAAAATTAAATGCATTAAAATCATGCATTCGGGATATCCTTACCGAGCACATATGCATCTCTTACCTATATGTTGTATCCGACTCTTTCGAACACACCACTCGTGAATCGTTACTCTCGAGCTGCAGATAATTTCACCAAAAACATTAGCTCATTTAATACTTATTTTTGAGCTATTATTCATGTCTATGTGCAGCCACATTAGACACTGCAATATTTTTGCAGTATAAATTCTACCGGTGTATAACACATCTTTCTCATTTTGCATCAGATTTTAAATCTGAAATACTGACAGACTCCTTGTAATTTCTACAGTCTAAATATACCCTCAAATCATCAAAACCATCCATGCATAATGGTCCCCTTATGTTGACCGAATTTGCTATCTTCTATACTTTAATGATTTTCAACAATCTAATGGTATAACATTATTCTACTATATTTAATCATTCATTTGGCACCCATTTTATGTATGAAACACAATAAATCCTTAAGAAACCATCCTTGGCCGAAGGCCCCTTTAATGGCAAAATTTTATTTTGTTCATTTTATTAAAAACCAATGCCAAAAACATGTTCTACACACTTCAATTATGCTTCCTATACCATTGAATTTCAAAGAATCAAAATGTCTAGTAAGTTGCATACCTTGACCGAATCTTTGAAGTCTACTTTCTTCAAATTTTGCTACTTATTCTTTGATCTATTGGTATGGTTAGAAAGAGGGAAGAGCGTGGAGTAAGTTTGTAGTTAAAATTTTGTTGAGATCTTGTATGTATAAAGAGTTTAGAAGGCTTATTGTTTTTCTTTCTTCTTCTTTCCTTTAATGGTAGTGTGGGACTAAGCTTGAAGGAGGTTGAATAGTGATGGCCAAGTGCTGAAGGAAATTTAAAGACCCTTCTAGAAATAGGCAAAATGACCAAAATGCCCCTAGTTATGTAAATTTCATACAATTTTGCCCTTAAGTTTTGTAGTCGTAAAAACTGTGTAATCGTACTCCAAAATTTCAGATTTCAAAACCAAATACTCTTATTTAATGTATCTTGATGATTAGAAGCGGTTTCGTCAACGCGCAGTGCATGGATAGTAAGAAATTACGATTTTACCCCCATAGACCGCCAGCAAAATTTTCCAATTTAACGATCAATTCAATAAATCTATTGATGTTGTCTTAAACTACTTTTCACATAGAATATCATGGTATTTTTACTTCATCCCAATTCTTTTTAGTTTGTGCGCAATTTATGAAAATACCCTTGGGACATAACTATCATTTTCCAATTTGTTTGTCACACTTCCCAAAATGATACAAACAAGGTATTTTGGGTCTCAATTTTCATAATATCATTACTACACGATTTATACACTATTTCTTTAATCATATATACATCCAGGCAAGAAAATCCAAGTGGGGCCCACATCACAATTTACTTGAAATTTACAAATATATTCAAAAATAAATTAAAAATTACATATATACACATGTACAGTACAAAATAATTGGTTCTCACAAAATGAAAGTCTTTAAGTCTCTCAAAGGAATCTTGGTGAGATTACAAATATGGAATTTGATGCTTAGTGTCTTCTCTTCTTCTTTCTCTCTTGAAGCTTTGAAAATGTGCATTACTTTAAATATTGAACTTTGGCTTCTTGCTAGTTCTACTCCAAGCTTCTTCCTTTTAAAGCTTTCTTCAAGTCCTTGGTTATGTAGATGAAATTCCATGTAATCTTCCCGTTGGTGGACATAAAATTTTGACTTTTGGAGCTTGTGCCACGATCCGGTTATTGGAAATCGGGACTAACATTTTCTTTTACATTATGATTAGTTGAGCTGTCTGTAGTGTCCACACTCAAATTCAGTATCGATCAGTATATCACACTCCATAATTAACTCATCAATCATTACTTCAATCCTAGAACCCGAAACATTCGTTTTCGATACATACTTGAACGATCATAATTTAATTTACATCTAAGTTCCATCGATTAACATATTATAATTGTGTTCAGCACACTACAATATAGTTTATATCCTCTGTACAAAATATGTACATAGTAGTACTGTATAGACATTGTCTGAAGATATAAAAGTAAAAAAGTATACCTTTACAATCTTTGATAACTGCCTGAGGGATACTAATCAGATAAATCCTCTGAAATAGGATAGATCTACTACAAATAATATGGAAAGAAGATAAGGGGGTGAGCTTGCACCCAGTAAGAAATATATATATAAAAGAGCTGATACTATGCATAATTACATGCATGTATCTTAAATATGCTCCTACACTTAGAATCACTATCAGTATAATATTTAGGTACTTTATCAGAAAGGATACTATAATCGATTAGGTAACCAGGCTAAGTACAGAAGGATACTTTAAAGTACCTCACTTGTCTCGGTCCCTAGCTCCGACAATAGGGAGTTTACTATAGTGTGCTCAATAAATAGTTCAGTATTATGGTTTCAAATAAACCATTACTTAAGTAATTCAGTAAACAGTTAACAATTTGTTCGGTAAACAATACGATAAACAGTTCAAAAATCTGTTCAATAAAACAATTGATAAACAGTATGGCGATCAGTTTAGTAAACAATTCAATAGTTCAATCAATAAGCAGTACAGTAATTATTTTGGTAAGCAGTTTAGCCAATCAATTAGCAAACAGTATGGCATGCAGTTTCAATAAACAATATGGTAAATCAGTTTAGTTGATCATATTCAGTGAACATTCAGTAAACAGTTCAGTAAAACAGTTTAATAATAGTATAGTGGAGACCAGGCAACATCCAATAGAATCATGTAGTTTCAACATCCCAAAAATAGGAGCAATAGTAAGACATATGGCCATAGTCAATAGTGGTCCATAGTGAATACTAATCAGGTGATAGCTGTAGGTGTTGAAGATGGGACTAAGGTCAATCAGCAATAGTACAGTATACTCACTCAATACAGTATGATAAACCCAAAGGCTACTATGGGGCCAATAATCTCAAAATAGTTTATAAAATAGTGGAAACACTTTTTAGAGATCAATTTAGTAAAACAAATCTTTAGTCAGTCCATAATTCAGTAAAATCGATAACAATAGTAGTTGAAATAAAAATATTCGACAAATATTCTCAATTCAAAATCCAAAGTTCAAAATATTTTATTTATGTATAAAAATGAACTAGCATTCGTAGGTATCTTGAAAACTGGGAAAATCATTAAAATCAGCTTCGAAAACTAAGTTACAAATTTGGGCACTCTTAACGACCTATATGCAACTTTCAATTCATTTACTCTTTAGCTTTGTTTCAATTACATTTACAATCTACCCTTGTGATTCTAAGGTTTAAGGCTCGATTTATGATATTTTGATAGCATAACGGTACGATCAATCCTAGCCCTCCTGCACTAGAAACACAGTTCAATAACCACAATCACAGTTTCCCAATCTCAATCAATTCAATGTAATGCATACGATCTTAATTCAATCATTAACATTACAACATAATATCCCTACACCTCTTACATATATCCCTTACCACTTAGATTGCACCATACTGTTCAGTAGCACCAATATTACACTCTTCACTTCTGAGCTGCAAAACATCACACAATCACTGTCAATTCACCACACTTCAATTATAAAAAGTATTTAACTCCATAAGAACTACTATATTTCCTACTACAGTTATAAATCTAGTCTATTTCATACCCGTGCTTATGCTGCAACTATCGTCAAATTACCTCTTTTGTTAGTTCTGACTTCACCAACAGTCTTGTATTAATGTATACATTATTTTAGGACCCATTTTGCATTAAATCGGACATAGTTTCCCCATCCCCTTCACTTAATTATGATCTTGAACATAAAATAGTAAAAAAAAAAATTATAGTTTCCTTTTGATACAAACTTATCTTGCGATTGCCTTGTAGTATTTTGTATAGAATTAATGAATAAGGCAATCGAATGCTCGACATGGCATTCGACTGCCCTTGTATTTTTTTTTTTACAGAAAATTTAGTAGAGGAGGGCAGTTGACTTCTTTTTATTGTTAATTGACTACTCTAAGCATGATATTTTTAGAATTAAATAAAGAATGTGGCCGTCAAATGCTTGATATGAGCATTTGAGTGCCTATAGTAATTTTTTTACAAAATTATTCGAAAACAAATTAGTTGTTTGTCTCTAAAGGCAATTAATGACATTGAGCATAATTTTATATATTTTATATTCTTATTATCATGTGTTAATTTTTAATTTTAATATTTTCTATAAATTTATAATAAATAAATAAATTTACACTAATTTTTAAAATTGTTTAATATTTACGTTAAATTAATACATAAAAAAGTCCTTTTTGAGCTTGATCATATGTTTTGAATGTTAACATCTTCTCTTTATATTTTTCCAAAAATTCCTATTCATGAATGTTACTAAGTGTCAGAGGTACTTCTCTTTTTTCAAACTTACCTCTTTGAAATTTAATCTAATGTGAAATACTTTGAAATTTAATATGTCATATAATTTGTTTTTATACTTTGAAGGTATAAAATATAATTTTGATTATTTTATGAATGGATAAAATTTTAATTTAAATATCTTGTTACTTTTTTTAATGGATAAAAATATAATTTAAATTATATTTCATTTAGTAAAGTTTACCTGTTGACCTCTTAAATCATTATTTTCAATTTTTTTAACTTTTATTATTTATTCAATTTCTTATGAGATATTAAATATCTCATGAGATCTCATGACCTTACAATAAGGTCGATATTTTTCAACCTAACTATAGACAAACCCTTACACACTTACACTGACCAAAAAAGATGCCAACATGTAATATTACATGTCATTTAAAATAATTTATATTATTTTTACAAAGAGTTTTTCTCAATTTTCTTTCTTTGTCCTCTATCTTTCAACCTTATCCTTTTCAAAGAGAATAAAAAAAAAGCAAATCGACTTCAATTAATACTTAACTATGAATATATTTCCATACTAATAGAATTAAGATTAGTTGCATAGACATTACGATTGACTTTGATGAGATTAAAAATTATCGTGGCGGTGAGAGTAAATATCATGGATAATTATTCTATACACTGTCGATGGAGTTTTTTACTCTGGGGTTTGGATCATGACACAAGCTTTATTTTATTTATTTTTTATTTTTTTTAATATTTTTATAAAATATATATCTTGATTTTAACACCACTTATGAAGGAAAAAAACTCTACTTGTGGTATATGTAATAATTATCCAATTATTATAGTGGTGAGATTGGATAATATAATAGTGATATGTGTTTAGATGCAATCACACGATAGCGATGACATGAGTTTAGTGAAAAAACAAATAACAATCAAAAACATTAAGTTAAATTTTATATATAATGAAATTTCTAATGTATAATTTATATTTATAAAATTAATAAAATAATTAATAAAATTATTTTATATGAAAATTTTTTTATAAATTAAATATTATTTTTATATCAAATAGTAATTTTGATATTAGATATTTTAAATTTATTTTATGTATATTTTAAAAAATAAAAGTAAAAAATTGAAGGAATTAACATATTAAATATTTAAAAACATAAAATAAAAAAATTAAAAAGGGGATAGAAATTTAATTTTCACTCCCCGCTACGGGTCGAGTGAAGTCAATGGATTTCTACCCCTCCAATGAGCCACGCGAGTTGTTGTGTAATTTGATTGCACCACCGGGTGCATTTGGATGCATTCCGTAGTACGGTCAAAATAATTTGAAGGCAATGAGAATCCAAATTGCCCCTTATACCTTACGTATTGAACCGGAGAATATTAAATTTAGGCCTCCAAAATGACCCTAAATCCAAAAAAAATTAATCTATATTTGATAAGAAGAAAGAGTTAAAGTAGTCATATTTGATAACTCAAAAAATTAGATTGCATAAAATTATTTAATTTTTATAAAATTAATTTAAATAATGATATTAAATTATTATTTGTTTTTCATTTTTACTTATTTTATAATTCATTTAATCTTTTTCAAATAAAAATAGATTTATTAAAATTAAAACTATTTTTTGAAATTACACACACACACACATATATATATATATATATATATATATATATATGTTTTATACCTGTTAGCAAGAATGTGCTTGCCACTACGTGGCATTAGCTAGCATTTAAAATTAGAGTTAAATTTAGAAGTATAAGCAAACATAACATAAACAAGCGTTATTATATTTGTGTTTGTTTTTTTTTTTAAATAATGTTCATGTTTGTTAAGCTTATTTGTGTAGTTCATGAACATTAACGAATGTGTTCGTTAATATGTGTTTGTAAATATTAAACAAATAGGTTTACAAAAAAGCGTTCATGAATATCAATTGAATATGTTTGTGAATATTAAAGAAAAAATTATACAAACAAAATTAAAAATTCTGCATAAAATGAATATTAAGGATATATGATTTTTAATAAAATAATTAAACAAAATTTAAAAACAAAGATAAGAGAGTAATTTTACCCCACCCGTTTTTTGTTTTTTTCTCAAGATGCCATTACCTCGTGGCTCATTGTGCCTCAGCGGTAAGCCAAACGAGGCCTAAACAAACGAGTTTTAAGCAAGTCTTGAACGAGCTTATTTGTGGACATAAACAAATTGATCATACATTTGTTTGTGATAATTTTTTTATAATTAATAAACGATTATAAACGAACACGAACCAAACGTATTCATTAACTATTCATCGAATGTTCTATTTATTTACGCTTCTAGAGTTAATAGCAACACCAAAGAATTTTGTGGGATTTTAAGAGGACAACTCACTTCAAGTAAGATATTCAAAAGTTTATAATCCGATTTTCTTTTTTGATAAAAAATTGAAGAAATTTAAAATATAAGAGGGATGCATTTGAGATACTTAATATTAGAAAAAAAAAAAACACCATCTAAAAAGGTGATTTTTCAAATTTCGTTTAAATCTTCTATCACTTAATTGCATATGCTTCACTATTAAATACAAAACTAAAAAAATATTTTATTTAAATATAATATATTTATATTATTAATAATTTCTAAACAGTTTTTACAAAGCTAATGATATATTGCATTTTTCTTATATTTTTCGTTTTTCTTATATCTAATATTATTATTTTTATTTTACAATCATCATTTTATTTCATCAATTTCATCAAATTCTAATCATTAAAATTTATTTATTTTTAAATATTTATCCAACTAATACAATTATAAATGTTAATATTTTAAATTAATGTATTTTGAAATTTTTACATTTTAAAATTTGTTCAAATGTATTGTAAAAATCAAAACGGTATAGCTTCAAAATTTGAGGTTACGGATACTATTGATCCTAAGTCTGATTTAAGATATCAAAAATGTTGGGAAAAATATCCCTTAAACCAAACACCCACAAAAATGGAAGAAAGCACAAAAAAAAGTAAACACAATAATTTTTAATGTAGTTTGGCCTAACCAAATTGGCCTACAACCACCCAGCCAAATTAATAATCACTCAAACAATTACAATTGTACAATTTTTAGAAGAGAAAATTGCAAACTCCTTACAAACCCAAAGCCCAACTATCCAAAGAGCCAAACTACACCCTTTTATAATAGCCCAAACTTTATAACTCTTTGGGATATTTTACAAATCAAGCCTAGCACATTATTTATAAGAGAAAAGCCCTTATAACTTCTCCTATACTTTTGATGTGGGATTCAAGGCAAACCCCAACAAATCCTCCCTTGACTTGAATCCCCAAACTCTCCAAACTACGCAACAACATCTGAAAAACTAACATGCCTTTGAATCTTCTTACTCTTGGAAACAATTCTATCCTTCGTGTTATCAAGCAAATATAATTGTTTCTCATTCCTTTTTCCTTGCAAAACTAAATCACCATTCTTATATACTATGCAACAATCATTATTACCAACATATGTGTACCCACGTGAAGCTAACTCACCCAAAGAAATCAAATTTTAGCTAAAACTGGGTACATACCTCACATTACGAAGAGTCCTGACACCACCATCATGAAGATTGCGTTGAACACTCACAATACCTTCAGTCTTCACTCGATTACCATTCCCAACCGCAATATTGCCTTAACTTTCAACCTTTTTCAATTCATCAAACCGATCTTTATCATTGCAAATATACATCGATGCAGCTGAATCCAAAAGCCAACCTTTCTCATAAGTATGAGACCCATTTAAAAAAGTTGCCAATACATCATCATCTGAATCAGTTAGAGCAACACATGTCTCATTCTTCTTTCCATCATCACTCTTTTGTTGAGCCTTCTCAGCCATATCTTCCCTTAATGTCTTGCAATGTGTTTGAATATGACCCTTCTCTCCACAATAATAACATTCCACCTCATTATAATCTTTGAATCTTGATCTTGATCTCCCTTTTGATCCACCATGTCTCTCATTAGTACTCCCTTGAGTAGAACCTTCCACAGCAGCTAGTACACCTCTCGCACCTGAAGAATCTTCTTTGCCCATAAATCTTTTATTCTCACTCAACACAGGAATCATACCATCCAACGTTAAAGTAGTTTTACCTACCAATAAAGTCTGAACTAAAGGTCTATAGGACTTAGACAAAGATGACAATTTTTCAACTCTTTGGAATCAATAGCTAATAAATGTGAAACTAGTCTATTAAATTCATTTAAGTGATCATGGAAACTCGTACCTTCATCCATCTTCAGAGAATATAAATCCATTTTCAAACACAATCTATTCGTCAGTGATTTTAATGCATAGATGTCTCCTAGCTTCTTCCACAATCCGGTTGGTGTCGTTTCAGTTAATACATTATATTTAATCTTTGGAGCAAGTGCCAATCTAATTGTGCTCACAGCCCTCTTCTGAATTCCAACCCAATCCTTATCAGACATTCCATCTAGCTTATTTTCTTCTAATGCCAAATCTAGACCTTGTTGCACTAAAAGATCCTGAATCGTATTTTGCCAAAACATAAAATTACTTTTACCATCAAATAAAGGAATTTCAAACTTAGGCATACCTCCAGACATAGCTTCAACCATAGCTTTCCTCATCTTGTAGGATCACAAACCTTCAGTTTTGATACCACTTGTTGGGAAAAAATATCTCTCAAACTAAACACCTATAAAAACGAAAGAAAGCAAAAAAAAAAAAAACAAAAACAAACACAATAATTTTTAATGTGGTTTGGCCAACCAAATTGGCCTACAACCACCCAACCAAATTAATAATCAATCAAACAATTGCAATTGTACAATTTTTAAAAGAGAAAATTGTAAACTCCTTACAAACCCAAAGCCCAACTACCCAAAGAGCCCAATTACACCCTTTTATAATAGTCCAAACTCTATAACTCTTTGGGATATTTTACTAATCAAACCTAGCACATTATTTATAAGGGAAAAACCCTTATAACTTCTCCTATAATTTCAATGTGGGATTCAAGGCAAATCCCAACAAAGAATCCGTCACAGTGAAATATATGCTCAAAATTCTATTATGTTACATTTGGAGAAAATACAGTTCTTATCACGTTTATGCTTTTGTTAAATTAATTTTTAGTCTATTTTACCTTTATTATTATAAAGAAAATAATAATATTAATAAGTGGATTTCAGATTTATAATAATAATATACTGAATCACAATATTTTTGAAATATTATGAAAATTCAGTCTTACATCACTAACTTGAACCGTTGGATATTAAAAGAGAAAAGAATATATATATATATATATATATATATATATATATATATATATATAAATAACTAGATAAATCATTGAAAAATTGAAGAAAGTACTAAGAGAATTACTCAGGAATTGTCATAAGCATAGGACACCAAACTCTCCTCAATAGCATCTTTCATCTGAATCCGATCCAAGCTGGCCTCGGCGAACCTGTTTCACGTCCCAATCCATTAACACCATTAAATTGCCTCACCAAAACAACTTCACTCTTCGGGCCAAATTTCTCTTTACCAACTCTGTCTTCTTCTAACAACAAAGATGATTCAAACAAATCCTTCAAAGTACGACCACTCAAATCCTTGTCGGCCTTCTTTTTCTCAGGTAAATTGCCTACGAAACTCTTTGGATGCAATATTTCCTAACTGGTTGATGATTTGCGGCTACCAGCTCTGATGAGAAGCAGTCGCAAGGTTGTTTTAGGAATACGAAAATTGACCACGGGACATATCCTTGGACTTCTTGGGTTCGGGTGACACCAGATTGTGTCGTTAATAGCTTGAATTTCTACAACGTCGCCATGTTTTATTTTACTTTTTTCAGTCTCTCTTCTTCCGATATTATGTTTCTGGTGCGCAATTTAAGTGAAGTGAATGGGAGGATTCGGAACTTGAAACTTGATAGAATGATTGTGACATGATCTTCGTTGAGTATTGATTGCTTCAAAGCAAGAAAAACGAATCTTTGTTGGAGTTTTCTCTGTTTCTTTTTCCTCTTTTACATTTTTTTGATTACAGATTCAAAAATGGACTCTTGGAATGGAATTTTGTTTTCTCTTGAAAGAGATAAAAAGGAGAACCTGAAGGGAAAGAAAGAGCAAGTGCGGTGCTTTTTCCAAGAAAATTCCAAAATCATAGCACCATGCGTGAAGAATCTAAAAATCTTGTGCTTGTTACTTGTTAGTGAGAAATTGCCTTATCGACATTTTTTCCAATTAGAGGCACAGTAGAGTATAGTTGAAATCAAGATCGAAAATTTTGTATCCAAAAGCGTTTTGTTTTTTTTACAATAAAATTTATTGGAATCGGTTATTTCAGTGTATTATTTCAGATTTTTTATTTAATTTTATAATATTTATAATATATATAAATTTTTTATACATATAATATTATTGTTAAAAATAATCAAAATAAATATATAAAACATTTAACATTATAATGATAAGTATAAAATTAATAAAATTACTTGTACAACAAATAATAATTATTGTTAAAATTATTATATTTGTTAATGCTTTTACTTAGTTCATCATTTGTGTATTTATTAGTTTTAATTCAATACTAAAATATATTATAAAACAAAAAAATCAATTTTTTATTTTTTGCTACCAATCGAAATAGTATATTTTGTTGAAATTAACCAAAACCACCCGAAACTCACAAAATTAGCCAATATTACCCGGTACCAAAACTGGTATGAAAAATCAACTTAAGTGTACCAAATTTTATCAAAACTAGCAAATACTGACTGCTACGACTAAAACCAAAACGTTATTAACAACAATGGTTGAAATGATTAGTACGATTCAAAAATATAAGACTCGAAATTTCTAATTCTATCTAATAAAAATAGATTTTCAGTATTGATGACTTTATTTTTTCTATTTTCATAAAGAACTTTTAAGGTTTTGTTGTATTCTAAAATAACTTGCTTTTATATAAAGTAATATTAAATTCAAGAAAGTGTAATTCACATGCCTCAAAGCCAATATAATCAGATTATTTATTGCTGTTTCCTAACATATAGTACAACATATAAACATACCTGTCCCTCCCCTATATTGTATGTTGGAGCAATATTAGGAATAAGGCTTTTGTGTATGTAGCCATTGACATTTGCAATTATATGTTCAAATTTAGAGTTCAGCAGAGCTGAGAGTATCTCAACTTAGTTAACATTTGAGAATGATTTTTTTATCAAATACATTTTGTTTTGCTGAACAGAGTTAAAGTAGTTTTCCACAAGCAATGATCTTGATGAATCAATGTTCATGCCATTGTTATAGTTTTCACCCGATCTTGTAGTTATAAAATCTTCACTGCATGATCAATAATGCATTGTTAAGATCTTTGAGTTCTTCTACAACTTTGGTGATCAAGAAATCTTAGGTGTAGAGAGCAAGGAAGCCAAATAAATTAAAAGATGTGCAGAATATGAACATAATATATAATAATGATTGCTCCATTTATTATGTACAATCCCTCGAGAAAAAGCATAGAAAGAGAACAATGAAAATTTTTTACCTCTATTTGCAATTGGCAATAGACTTGAAACTAAGTAGGATTGTAAAGAAAAACTTATCCACTGGCATTAGGTGTAGTACTCTGGCTAACCCATTCATCTGTCATAGAAATTGATGAAGATGGCAATCAGATACTCTTCAACAATGAAATCTAATCGCTAATTGGGGGTGAAGGTGATGGTACACTCATTGGCACCTCACTGTCAGTGTGTTCCTCCTTCTGGACATTCTCCAAGTTGTAATCTTCACTTCGTATTCTCTGTAGTTCCACCAAAACCTCTCCTATTGAAGGGCACATTTCTTTCTCTTGTTGCAAACATCGAAAAGCCAACTCTGCAACTAAAGTTGTCATCCTCATAACTTTCACATCTGATTTATACCCAATATTAGGGTCAGTCAACTCATCAAATGCACATTTTTTAATCTTGTTTATCACTAAATTAGCCAAGTTAATCTCATGCCTATGCCTGGTGATATCAATGGCAGGCATTGATGATATGAGCTCAATGAGAACAACTCCAAAGCTATAGACATTTGTCTTTTTAGTAAGCTAATAACATTGATGATATTCTGGGTCGACATAGCCAGGGGTCCCTTGTGGAGCAGTTGAGATATGGCTGACATTATTGGGGAACAAACGAGAAAGCCCGAAATCTACAACTTTGATAGAAAAATTTTCATCCAAGAGAATGTTGTTAGCTTTAACATCATGGTGTATGATACCAGAGACGTGGAGATAAGCCAATGCGCTTGCAGTTTCTATTGTAATGCTCATGCAAATGGGCTAAGTGAGTGAACTAGACTGTGTATGATCACTGTGGGATGATCAGCAACAGTGCCATTCGGAATGAATTCATAAACAAGGAGAAGTTCCATGCTTCGACGTAATGAAAACAAGAGTGAAGCAATATGTAGATGAAGAAGATAAAGAAAGAAAAGAGAAGAAAGAAAGATTTAGAGGAATGTCATTTTTCTCATTTTTGTAACTCAATGAAGAACTAGAATACAACTGAGTTTTTATAGTTACAGAATCTTAACTAACTGATAAGATCAACAAACTAACTGTTGGAATTAACTAATTATGAGTTAGTTAATTATGTTTACATTCCCCTGCAAATAGAGCTACTCTTCCAAGCTTCTGTTGGTCTGTTTACATTCCCTTACAAATCAAGCTGGTCTTCCAAGCTTCTGGTTCTCACAGTGAGTTTGGATCTGATTCAAGCAAAATTAGACAAGGAAAATGGCTTAGTTAACACGTCTGCCACTTGATCAATAGCTAGAATATGACTCATTGTAATATGTTTCTGCAAGACTTTTTCTCTAACAAAAAATATATCCAACTCAATATGTTTTATTCTAGAGTGTTGACTAGGATTAGCTGAGAAGGCTATAGTCGAGAGATTATCACATCGGATATGAGGTCTCATAAGAAGGAGCAAACCAATCTCAGATAGTAGGGTTTGAATCCAAATGATTTCAGCTGTTAGATTGGCTAAACTTCTAAATTCAACTTCAGTGCTTGACTTGGATACAGTGGTTTGTTTCTTTGAGCTCTAGGAAATAAGATTAGATCCTAAGTAGACACAATAGCCAGATGTAAACCTCCTGTCATCAAGATCAGTGGCCTAATCTGCATCTGTATAACATGTAAGCTGTAAAACAGGTGATGGCTGAAGAAAAAAACCATGGTGCAAAGTGCCACAAAGATATCTAAGAATCTTTTTAACAGTCTTCCAATGTGTGTCAAGTGGTTGGTGCATAAATTAAGAGACTTTGTTGACAGAAAAAGCTATTTCTGGTCTGGTTATAGTGACATACTGAAGTGCACCAACAACACTTCTGTATTGTTGAACATCTTTAATTGGTGAGCCTTCTTTGAGAGAGAGTTTCAAGGAGCTAACCATGGCTGTAGGCACTAATTTAGTTTTCAGCATCTGAAACTTAGTTAACAAGTCTTTAATGTATTTAGATTGTGTGAGCAGCACCCCATTAGACATTCTTACAACTTCAATACCAAGAAATAAACTAAGTCAGCCGAGATCTTTAAGTGAAAAGGTAGTGTCTAGGTGAGTGACAAGCTTATCAAAATGGGTTGTTGAGCTACCAGTAATGATAATATCATCTACATAAACCAGAACATAAAGACTGAAATGAGAAGTCTGCTTAATGAACAAAGACTGATCAACCTTGGATGATACAAACCCCTGTTAAAGTAAGAAGCTTTGAAGCTTGTCAAACCAGGCCTTTGGTGCCTGTTTTAAGCCATAGATAGCTTTATGAAGCTTGCAAACCATTTTCTAACCATTAGCGAGAGACTCAAATTTAGGAGGTTGCTGCATGTATAACTCTTCATTAAGATTGCCATTAAGAAAGGCATTATTTATATCTACCTGCCTGAGTGACCAGCCCCTAGATAAGGCCAAGGATAGAAGAATTCTAACTGTCACTAGTTTCACAACAGGGCTAAAGGTCTCACTAAAATCAATATCCGGTTGTTGAAGATAGCCTTTAGCCACTAGTCTTGCTTTGTATCTTGCAATAATACCATCTGAGTTCTTTTTGAGTTTGAGCACCCACTTACAGCCTACAACAGATCTATCAGAGGGTTGAGTTACCAAAGACCAAGTCCCATTCTTCAACAAGGCAGTGTATTCCTCATGAACAACAGCTTTCCATTTAGGATGTTGAAAAGTTTGAGCTATAGTAGTTGGTTCTGTGTTATCAAGGTCAGCAAGATATACTTTTGGTTTGAAGATACCACTCTTGGACCTGGTTCTCATCGAGTGTTGATTAGTAACAGAAGAAAGTGGTGGTCCTAAAATAGAGGTATTGTCATTATTTAGAATAGAAGAGGAGGGTAAGGAGGAAAAGGATGTAAACTCATTTGAAGTTTATGGAGGTGAGATATGTGGAGATGAAGTATGCTGTGTATTATCTGAGGAAGTAACAGAAACAGGCAAGGAAGAAATAAAGGTACGGTTAGCAATAACTAAAGAAGGTAAGGGTAAGGAAACTGAAGTAGAATTTCGAAAGGAAGACTTTGAGAACAATTCAGCATAAGGGAACCTAAAAGACATGTCTAGAGATGAAAAGATGTTCATTTTGATCAATACACATATAACCTTTGTGATTTGGATTATAGCCTAAGAAGATACAAGGAGTAGATCTATAATCCATTTTATGAGTGTGATAAGGTCTAAGATAGGGAAAACACAAGCAACCATAAGTTTTAAGAATTGAGTAGTCTGATATTACCTTGTAAAGTGCTTCAAAAGGTGTCCTTAAGTGTAGAGCTGTACTAGGCAACATGTTAGTAAGGTATATTGCACCTGAGAAGGCTTGAGACTAGAATTTAAAAGGTAGACTATCTTGAGAAAGTAAGGTTAGTCCTGTTTCAACTATATGCCTATGTTTTCTTTCTACTATATTGTTCTGTTATGATGTGTGAAGACAAGAGTGCATAAAAACAATGCCTTCTAAATTAAAAAATGAGGTTAAACTTCTATACTCTTCCCCCTAGTCTGTTTGTAAAATTTTGATTGTGGCAGAAAATTGATTTTCAACCATTTTCTAAAAATGCATGAAAGATTGTAAGGCTTCACCTTTAGATTGAAGGAAGTAAATCCATGTATATCGAGTACAAGCATCCACAAATGAGATATAATATCTGAATCCATTACTAGACAAATAAGGAGCAGGATCCCATATATCAGATTCTATGAGAGTGAAAGATGAGGTATATGAAGTTGTAGAGGGAGAGAAAGGAAGTTTATGACTTTTTGCATACTGGCAATGAGAGCAAATGAATGTTTTATTGATTTTATGTGAAACATTACAAGATTCTAAAACTTTTGAAACAATAGTAGGATTCGGATGTCTTAGTTTCCTATGCCAGAGAATATAAGTGTCTACTGTTGAAGGAGGAACTTCAGATACATGTGGCAGATTTGAGACTTTTGAAACTAAGGCTTCTTTTTTATTATGTGAAACAGCTGTAGAAGTCTTATCTAGTGACAGGTTGAACTTGTATAGCCCCTTATCAAGTTGGACTTTGAGAAGTACTTCCTTGGTAGTTGAATCCTTTACAAAACAAAAGTTAGAATGGAATTCAAAAAATAGAGAATTATCTTTGCAAAATTGGGAAACTGAAAGTAAGTTTTTGGTTATGTGAGGAACATGAAAAATATTGTTTAATTGAAGACACTTGGATTGAGAATGAATAAAGGAATGACCTATACCAGTGATATCAAGACCAACACCATTCCCCATGTAGACTTTGTCAGTACCACGATAACTAGGCCCAATGTTGAGATTCTCCAAAGTGTTGGTGATATGATTTGTGGCCCCTGAATCAGAATACCAAGCTGAGTTTGCAACAGAGCTAGGGGTAGCTATGAAGGTCTCTGCTGAATTTGCTTGGTGTGGGAAGGTGTTAGTGTGCTGGAGGGATCTTGAAACATGAGAAGATTCACCAGAACCATAGAATCTTGAGGTTTGAAACGATTCGCCAGGATTAGGATTGAAAGATATATCAAAATGATGGTAGCATCTATGCAGTGTGTGTCTAGTTTTGCCACAAAGTTGACATTGAGGCTTGGATCCAATAAAGCCTCTGCCTCTGAACTTACCCTTGCCCCTAAAATTTCTGCCACCAGTGTAAGCCCTGGTATTCTCAAAGGAATATTTCTTCTATTGTATGGCAAGATGAGCAGATGGTAAAATAGTTTCAGTGAAGGAGGAATTCTGCAGGTTTTGAGATTCAGTGGCAAGCAATAAAGCTGAAATAGTTTTTCAATTTGGCAGCTCTTTTTGTGTGGAAATAGCAGCAACTATAACATCATATTCAGATCCCAGACTAGATAAAGCAGTATGAACTAATTCAGAATCATTCATAGTACACCCACAAGATTGTAAAGTATCCCATAATGATTTAACTTTGATCAGATAATCTTTTATACTAAGGGAACCTTTCTTGACATTTTGTAATTCTCTCCTATATTGCATAATCATGGCATTGGTTTGAGAGGCAAAGTAATCTTTAATTGCTTCCCATAAATCTTTTGTTGTTCCATAACCAACAAAATTAGGCAAAAGTTGGCTATCAATCGAAGAAAGAATCCAAGATACAAGAATTTGATCTTGTCTATCATACAACTCTAATTCAGTAGAACCAGTTGAGGGAATAGCTTGCTTACCATCTATATAACATTTCAATCCATACCCTCGAAGAGTAGCCACATCCTGTTGCGTCCACAGTAAAAAGTTATCATCTCCAAGTTTCACTAGGATGATCTAAGAGCCAGGATTCAAGATCGAAAGAGAGGTATGGTTACTCTCTTTTTTGACTTCTGATACCATAATGCAAACAAGAATGAAGCAGTATGTAGAAGAAGAAGATAAAGAAAGAAAAGAGAAGAAAGAAAGATTTAGAGGAATGACATTTTTCTCATTTCTGTAACTCAATGAAGAACTAGAATACAATTGAGTTTTTATAATTACAGAATCTTAACTAACTGATAAGGTCAACAAACTAACTGATGGAATTAACTATTTTGAGTTAGTTAATTCTATTTACACGACATGCGGTGCAACCATAGAGAGAGACCATTTTTTTTTGTGCAAGCGGGTTAAGATTCCAACTTCGTTAATGAACTGCTCTTTCCATCTATAATTGTGTTGGTATAGTAGCTTGATTGCAACTTTTCGCCCATCTTGGAGTTTCCCTAGGTCAAAAATGTCCATTTATCAAGCTTTTAGTTATTTACAATTACAGCTAGTAAAGTACATGCAGTTTATTGGCTTAAGGAGGTAATTTAAAACCAAGGATAAGGAGGTAATTTTACTCCACCCAATTTTTGTTTGTTTCTCAAGATGCCATTGCCCCATAGCTCATCATGTCTCACTGGTGAGCCAAAGGAGGTTTAAACAAACGAGTTTTAAGCAAGTCTTTGACGAGCTTATTTGTAAACATAAACAAATGAATCATACATTTGTTCGTGGTAATTTTTTTAAGATTAATAAACGAATATAAACAAACACAAACCAAACGTATTCATGAACTATTCATTGAACATTTTGTTCATTTATATCCTTAGAGTTAATAGCAAAACTAATGAATTTTGCGAAATTTTAAGAGGAGAATTCATTTCAATTAATATATTCAAAAGTTTATAATCCAATTTTCTTTTTGATAAAAAAAATTGAAGAAATTTAAAATATAAGAGGAATGAATTTGAGATACTTAATCTTTTTTTAAAAAAAAATCTATTTAAAGAGGTGATTTTTCAAATTTCTTTCAAATCTTCTATCACTTAATTGCACATGTTCCACTATTAAATACAAAAGTCAAAAAAACATTTTATTTAAATATAATATTTTCTATATTATTAATAATTTCTAAACAGTTTTACAAATCTAATGATATATATTGCACTTTTCTTATATTTTTCATTTTCTTATATCTAATATTATTATTTTTATTTTACAATCATCATTTTATTTCATCAATCTCATCAAATTCTAATTGTTAAAATTTATTTTTTAAAAAAATATTTAACCAACTAATGCAATTGGTTAATATTTTAAATTAATGTCTTTCGAAATTTTTACATTTTAAAATTCGTTCAAATGTATTCTAATGATCAAAACAATATAGCTTTAAAATTTGAGGATTACGGATACTATTTATCCTAAGTCTTATTTAAGATATCAAGAATCAGTCACAGCTAATTATATACTCAAAATTCTCTTATGTTATATTTGGAGAAAATATAGTTCTTATCACGTTTATGCTTTTGTTAAATTAATTTTTAGCCTATTTTACCTTTGTTATTATAAAGAAAATAATATATATAAAGAAAATAATAATATTAATGAATAAGTGGATTTCAGATTTCTAATAATATACTGAATCACAATATTTTTGAAATATTATGAAAATTCAGTCTTACATCACTAACTTCAACCTTGGATATTAAAAAAGAAAAGAAAAAATAAAATATATATAACTAGATAAATCATTGAAAAATTGAACAAATTACTAAGAGAATTACTCACGAATGGTCATAAGCATAGGGCGTGGGAATTTCTATAGTAAGGTCACAAATTTTGACCTTATTATAAGGTCAACGTAAAAAATATATGATTCAACATAAATTTAAAGTCATTAGGCATAAAAAATGTTAGACGTATCGTAAAAATGTGATTATCAATATAAATATTAGTGTCAATAGATTTAAACACATGATAATTTTGCTATAATGTATGTTTATATTAAATATCATGTGTTTACATACTTCTAACATATTTTACACCTAACAACTTTAGATTTATGCTAAATCATATGTTGTTTACATTAATTTTAAGTTAATTATCAAGTGTTTACGATACGTCTAACATTTTTTATGCCTAATGATTTTAAATTTACATTTAATCATATATTTTTTACGTTGACCTTATAATAAGGTCAAAATTTATGACCTTACTATAGAATTTCCCATAGGGTGCCAAACTCTCCTCAATAGCATCTTTTGTTTGAATCCGATCTAACCTGACCTCTGCGAACCCTGTTCACCTCCCAATCCATTAACACCATTAAAATTGCCTCGCCAAAACAACTCCACTCTTCTCGCTAGTCTCTTTAACAACTTTGTCATCATCATCATCGTCTTCTTCTAACAACGAAGATGATACAAACAAATCCTTCAATGTGTGACCACTCAAATCCTTGTCGGCCTTCTTTTTCTCAGGTAAATTGCCGATGAAACTCTTTGGATGCGATATTTCTTGACTGCTTGATGATTTGCAGCTACCGGCTCTAATGAGAAGCTATCACAGGGTGGTTTTAGGAATACGGAATTGACCACGGGACACGTCCTTAGACTTCTTGTTGGGCTTCAGGTGACGCCATATTGTGTCGTTAATAGCTTGAATTTCTACATCGTTGCCATGTTTTATTTTATTTTTTTCAGGTTACCCTCTCACTCAGTTTCTCTTCTTCCGATATTGTGTTTCTAGTGTGCAATTTAAGTGAAGTGAATGGGAGGATTTAGAATTTGAAACTTGACAGAATGATTGTGACGTGATTTTCATTGAGTATTGGTTGCTTCAAAACAAGAGAAACGAATCTCTATTGGAGTTTTCTCTGGTTCTTTTTGCTCGATTGCATATTTTTTGTTACTGTGTTACAAAAGCTCAAACAAAGAAAATGAAGAATATAGAGACCAGAGGAGAGGAAAAGATAGAAGAAAGTTTTCTGATATTTTCATTTCATGGCTTTCATCACAGTGAGCATTTGTTTTATATATTTACAAAAGATCAATCACTGCCTAGCATTCCTAACAACCTTAACCAATGAAAATAAAGATTCCTTGACAGCTGCTACAGTTTGCTGCAGTACTCCCCTATTGTCACAACTGCTGTAACCTCCTCCTTGTCCCTTGCCAATATCTTGGCCTTGTTCTCCTGTGCTGCTGTTATACTGGTATCGGTCTGATTGTCTTTTTGTTCCTTCTCAGCATCCAGCTCAAGCTCCATGTCAGTTGTTATATCCACCTCAGCACTGGACCCCACACTGACATCCAACTTCATGACATCACCCCCCTCTGTATTCGATCCTTGTCCCCAAGGATCAAAAGAAGGAAACTGAGCATTTAAAATAGGGTAGTCCTCCCATGTTGCATTTTCAGGCCCCATGCTAATCCATTCCACCAATAATTGTGTCACAGCCTTGTTGCCTCGTTTAACTATCCTTTTGTCTAAAACAGCTACTGGATAGACAAGAGGTTGACCAGTTTCATTAACCTCAGGAGGTGTTATAGATGGCACCACCTTAGAGCCAATTTTCTTCTTCAGTAAACTAACATGAAACACAGGATGGATTTTTGCAGTGGCTGGTAGCAATAACTTGTATGCCACTGGGCTGATCCAGGCTATGATAGTATAAGGGCCATAGTACCTTGAGGAGAGTTTTAGATTTTTTCTAAGGGCAAGGGAAGTTTGTTTGTAAGGCTGTATTTTTAGATAAACCTCATCTCCCACTTGAAACTCCCTTTCACTCCTTTTCTTGTCTACATACCACTTCATTCTGTGTTGTGCCTTTCCAAGCTGATCAATCATCAACTTGCTTAATTGTTCTCTTTCCCTAAGCATATCTTCCACAGTGGCTACTTTAGCTGCTGCACTATTATCCCATATAAAACCAAGGGGTGGGTAGCCATACAAAGCTTGAAAAGGGGTCATTTTCAATGTTGTATGATAGCTACTGTTGTACCACCATTCAGCTAAGGCTAACCACATGTGCCAAGCTTGTGGTTTCAAGAAACACATGCACCTTAAATATTGCTCCAAGCACTGGTTCAGTCTTTCAGATTGACCATCAGACTTTGGGTGGTATGCTGTGCTCAACTGCACCTTTGTTCCCAATAGCTTCATTAACTCTTGCCAAATAGAACTACCAAATACCTTATCTCTATCAGAATTGATCACCTTTGGAGCTCCATAAAGTTTGTAAATCTAATCCAAATATTGTCTGGCCACATCCAAAGCAATGAAAGGGTGAATTAAGGATAAGAAGTGGGCATATTTAGTGAACTTGTCAATGACCACCAAAATGCAGTTAAACCTTTGGGATTGTGGAAGGCCTTTGATAAAGTCCATTGTGATGATTTCCCAAGCTCCTTTAAGAATAGGAATGGGTTGTAGTAACCCTGGTTGAGCCAAATGCTCACTTTTGTTTCTTTGGCACACATCACACTGTTGCACATGTGATTGAACTTATTTCATCATACTAGGCAAAAAAAATACAATCTCAGTCTATAGTAAGTAGCTTGTTAACTCGAATGGCCTCCTTGTGGAGAGTCATGTAAGGTTTGGATGAGTTTTTCCCTTAGTTCCCTATTGCTGCCTATGTACACTTTGCCGTTGTACCTTAAATTGCCATGACTGTACGAGAAGTTTGGAATGCCAGTAGCTGTCACCACAAGACTTGTAATTTTCTCCTTAGCTTTATCATCAGTCTCATAGCTATTTTCTACTTCCTTGACCCATTCAGGAATTATAGTTGTAGAATGTAAGCTGTGACGATGGCCCAATTCTTCAAATTGCCTGGATAAGGCATCAGCCACCAAGTTGGTTTTGCCTTTTCTGTACTGGATAACATAATCCAATCCAAGCAGTTTAGTTAGCCCTTTTTTTCTGAATTGTGGTAGTGAGCTTTTGTTCTAAGAGATATTTTAGAGCTTCATGATCTATTTTGATTGTAAAAGGCCCTCCTTCCATGTAATGTCTCCACCTAGTAACAGTCATTAAGATGGCTAAATATTCTTTCTCATAGATAGAAAGATTTGCATGTTTTGGCCCAAGTGCTTTACTTAGATATGCTATAGGTCTGCCATTTTGTGTCAAGACAGCTCCTATTCCAGTGGCACTAGCATCAGTCTCTAAGAAAAAAGGCCTCTCAAAATCTGGTAAGGCCAGTACAGGTGCAAAAACCATGGCTTCCTTAAGCTTGTGAAAAGCTTCTACTGCTTCCTGACTCCATGTGAACCCATTCTTCTTCAAAATATCAATTAAGGGCTTACTCAAAACCCCATAGCCCCTTATGAACTTCCTGTAATATCCTGTACGTCCCAAGAAACCCCTCAAAGATTTCAGAGTTTTAGGTAGTGGCCAGTTCACCATAGCTTCAATTTTAGCAGGGTCTGTAGAAACCCCTTGCTCCGAAATGACATGGCCTAGATATTCAACTTGTTTTTGGCCAAAAAAGCACTTATTCTTCTTAGCAAACAACCTATTTCTCCTTAGCACTTCAAACACAATTCTTAAATGCTCTACATGCTTATCAAGGTTAGTGCTGTAGACAAGGATATCATCAACGAATACCAACACATATTTTCTCAATTGTTCAAAAAATAGATCATTCATCAATGATTGGAAAGTGGCAGGGGCATTAGTGAGGCCAAAGGGCATTACCTTAAACTCGTAGTGGCCTTGGTGAGTTCTGAAAGCAGTTTTGTAGATGTCTTCCTCAGTGACTCTAATCTGCCAGTAGCCAGATCTTAGGTCAATTTTGGAAAAAATACTTGCTCCTTTGAGTTCATCCATTAGGTCCTCTACCATTGGAATTGGAAACTTGTTTTTGACTGTTAGAGCATTCAATTGTCTATAGTCCACACATAGTCTCTAAGTCCCATCCTTTTTCTTCACTAGTAGACAAGGTGAAGCAAAAGGACTCTTACTTGTCTGTATAATGGAGGCTGACAGCATGTTGGCAATTTGTTTTTCAACTTCTACCCTTTGATAATGAGGGAACCGGTAAGGTCTTAGATTCAGTGGTTGAGCTCCTACCTTGAGGAGTATGCTATGATCATGCTTTCTAATTGTAGGTAAACCTTTTGGCTCTTCAAAAATGTCAGAATACTCATCTATTACAACCTGCAATTCAAAAGGTACATCCATGCCTTCCCCTTTTGTGCTAAGCATATAAATTTCCCCTGCTATGTCCGAATCTCTATCAACTAACTTCTGCAACTTTGGTCCTGAAATCACTTTAAGATTTCCTTGTTGCTGTCCAGCCTTAAGTGTAATATATTGTCCATCCTTGCTAAATGAGATTGAAAGGTTGTTGAAGTCAAGAGTTAGTGGGCTGTACCTTCTCATCCAGTCCACACCTAAAACCATGTCACTGCCTCCCATGGCTAAAACTCTAAGATCATGTATAAAGGTATGACCTTGCATGTTCCACTCTAAGAGTTTGCATTTGACTGTACTATACAACTTCTCCCCATTGGCCACTGTTATTGCCAAAGGGTTGGTGTGCACCAACTCTGCCCCTTCTTTAGCCTACCTAAGAGTAATGAAGATGTGGGTGCTACCACTATTTATCAACACATGAATGGGCTTCCCTCTGATATGGCCTTGTATCCTCAAGGTGTTATGCCCAGTACTGACCTTTAACTATAGTTTTTTTATATTTATAATATTAGAGCATTAATAGAGATCTCCAAGTTGTCTTCTAGAGTTTCTTGAGTCTCAACCAGCTTTAAATCTCTACCAGCTTCCTCACTTTCCATCTCCTCTTGTTCATTTGTTATATTCTCCATAGCATTGAGCTGCCTATTCTTGCAAATATGTCCTGGAAGATACTTATCACCACATCTGAAACATAAATTTTGGGCTCTTCTTTGCTCAACCAAGGTTTTCTTGTTGTTTACGACTGGGTTAAATAATGCTTTTGGGATTTGGTTAGGTGAGTTTACATTTTTGGAGTAAGGGTTTTGGTTTGGTATAAAGCTATTTTTGCTTACTGGTCTAAACCTTTTGTTCTCAAACTCAATGGACAGTTCATGCAATTTAGCAAGTCTATAGGCTGCTGTGAGGTTCTGTGGGTCATTGGCTTTAACTCTAGGTTTAAGTTCTTCCTTAAGTCCACTAATAAAGCTAGAAACAAAATAGCCTTCGGGAAGTTGGGTGTTATATTGGAGCATATAAGGTTTGAGTTCTTCAAATCTTTCTTGATACTCGTCTACAATAGTTTTCTGGGCTAATTTGTTGAACTCTTCTATAACATCAGAACATGTTCTATCACAAAACCTCGGACACAAATCTTCAGCAAATTCTGCCAATAGACATCAGGTTTTTGCATTATATAACCATCAAACCAAATTTCAGCCTTTCCAGTTAAGTACATCGATGCAATTTCTAACTTCTTATGTTCTTCAATAGTAAAAATAACAAAATATTTATGGCATTTCTTTAACCATCCCCTCACATTTGTTCCATCAAAACAGGGCAGTTCAATCTTTGGTTTGGGTGAATATATAGTCAAGGTTGTATTGACAGTACCTTTTTGCTGATTGAGCATATGGTTTCGAGAACAACTGTTGTTATCTTGTTGCTGTTTTGGCAATAAGCCAGATTCATTAGGTTTGTGAGTAAATCTTCCTTCATCATCTATGATCGTGATTTCCATAAGTGCCTTTCCTTCTCTCTTGTTTGAGGTTGAGGTGTTCTTTGTCCACTCACAGTATTGGAAGCTCCTCCCGAATTTGGCTGAATCTGAGTAGCTCCTTTTTGGGTCAGCAATGTTGGAACTTGGCTAATACATTCCTGGTTCTCAATCAGTTTGGACTCAAGCCCTTTCTTCTGTTCTTCCCACCATTTGGGAATTTTTGAATCCTCAGCTTTTAATGCCTCCAGTTGCTTTTGAAGAGCTTGAACCTGATCATGAAGAGTGTTCAATCGAATCCCTTCAGCCATGATTTTACTCTTCCCTTTTCTACCCAGAGTGTTGGTGGATCGTGAAGCTTTGATGCCAAGCTGTTACAGAAGCTCAAATGGAGAAAATGAAGAATATAGAGATTAGAGGAGAGGAAAAGATAGAAGAAATTTTTCTGATATTTTCATTTCATGGCTTTCATCACAGTGAGCATTTGTTTTATATATTTACAAAGATCAATCACTGCCTAGCATTCCTAACAACCTTAACCAATGAAAATAAAGATTCCTTGACAGCTGCTACGATTTGCTGCAGTACTCCCCTGTTATCACAGTTGTTGTAACCTCCTCCTTGTCCCCTGCCAATATACTGTTTTAAAAGTGGACTCTTCGAATGGAATTTTCTTTTCTCTGGAAAGAGATGAAAAGGAGAACCTGAAGAGAAAGAAAGATCCAATGCAATGCATTTTCCAAGAAAATTCCAAAATCATAGCACCGTGAAGTATCTAAAAATCTTGTACTTGTTACTTGTTAGTGAGAAATTGAAAAGTCCTTTTCGACATGTTTTTTTAGGGTTAATGTGTAATTTAGCCTCTCAACTATACAACTTTTTTCACTTTAGTACCTAAAGAAAATTTTTTGTCACTTCCATACATGAACTTCACTTTCGTCTGCCACTTTACCCCAAAAGTTAACACCGTTAGAAAAAAGCTAACGTGGCATTGCATGTCCAATAATATGTTGACACGTGGTGAACTACATCAGCATTATTTCTTTTTCTTTAAAAAATGTTTAAAAAATATTCAAAAATTTTAAAAAATACGTAAAAATATTTAAAAAATAGTTAAAAATATTTAAAATTTTATGTAAAATGTTTAAAATATGTAAAAATATTATAAAAAATATGAAAATATTTAAAAATACATAATAATATTTAAAAACATGTAAAAATATTGAAAACTATGAAAAAATATTTCAAAATAGTTAAAAATATTTAAATATTTATGTAAAATGTTTAAAATATGTAAAACTATTATAAAAATATGAAAAAATATTTAAAAATACATAATAATATTTAAAAATACGTAAAAAAATATTTAAAAATACGTAAAAATATTGAAAAATATGAAAAAATATTTAAAAATTTATGTAAAATGTTTAAAATATGTAAAAATATTATAAAAAATATGAAAAATATTTAAAAATACATAATAATATTTAAAAATATGTAAAAATATTTAAAAATATTGAAAAATATGAAAATATATTTAAAAATAGTTAAAAATATTTAAACATTTTTGTTAAATGTTTAAAATATGTAAAAATATTGTAAAAAATATGAAAAAAATATTTAAAAATACGTAATAATATTTAAAAATATGTAAAAAGCTGATGTGGCATTGGATGTCCAATAATATTTTTACACGTGGCGTACTATGTCAGCATTATTTCTTTTTCTTTTTTTTTGGCCAAATTATTTCTTTTTTTCTTTAAAAAATATTAAAAATTATAAAAAAATTTCAAAATTATTTGAAAATAATTTAAAATATTTTAAAAACATTTAAAATTTTGTGTAAAAATACTTAAAATATATAAAATTTTTAAAATATATATTTAAAAATATTTAAAATTACATAAAAATATTTAAAATTAAGTAAAAATATTTTTAAATATTTTCAAAATATTTAAAAATACATAAAAATATTTTTAAAAATATTAAAATTATTAAAAAATTTATTAAAAAATGGGAGAAAAATTGAGGATGAACACAAAATGCAAGGTGTTTGGTGAAACTGAAATTAGTAGATAAAGCTCAATTAGAATCCCAATTAAACCCAGATTTCATCAGAATCCTAACATCACTAAACCACAATCCCAATTAAATCTAAAATATATCAAAATCCATCAAAGAAAATTAGTTACTATTAACAGTCTTCCATCCCAAAACACATCTACTCGATTCTTAGCCAAAATCAAAGACCAATCTACAATCCAGTACACCTCCAGATATACAATAACACAGCGGAGGAGGGATTCGGTGTAAAGGCTTTGAAGAAAGTTTGGTGAAAAGGAAGGATGAAAAGTTTGCGGCAAGAAGTAGCAATAGTGTTGGCTGAAACTATAAAGGGCTCTACTGGAAAGAAAAGAAAAAAAGAAAAAAGAAAGGGAGAAAAAGAAAGAAGAAAAAAGGGAATAAAATGAAAGATCATGGGTGACGATATAGAGAAATGATAAAAAGGAGGCACATGTTTGTTTATTACCCAAATTTCGGTTTCTTCATGGTGTGTTGGACTTCTCCGAATTGTCTCTTTACTGTCCTTTGATGTCCAAGTATTGATCGTTGGGTCTAGGTCTTCTGTTTGGGAATTGATTGTTAATTCATATAAATGTCTTTTGTTTGTGGTACTTTGGAGCTGGTTATTGATTTGTCTCAGCATCTCGTTTTGAGTCACTAAGGATCTCAGCATGGAAGTTGTTCAATGAAAGTCCTAAATGGAAGGTCAACATGGTTTTTCTCTTAGATTTATTGGATCAAAGCAGCTCTACCTAAATCACACTTGGGTTTACCATTACGGAAGGTTGCATCGTTGGCTTGCTAGGATCGAGGATGCTTATGTCAAGATGGTTTGCTCTGTTGTTCTTTGCCCTTGATGAAATTGCGATTGCTCTTCTTTAGTCAGGCGAATTTGCTGGAGGAGTTTGGTTCTTGTGATCTAGCATGATTTCTTCTTTATTTGCTTTTGAGTCTTCCATGATTGATTTGATGATTAATTTCACTTTATAGGGATGTTCGACCTCAAAGCCAGGAACATTCAATCAGTTATTATAGTGCTTCCTTGGTTTTTAATGCTAGCCCCTTAGAGCCACATTTTTGTTCTTTTAGTTTTGCTGTAGAAAGCTATCATGCATGTTATCTTTTCATTTCGACTGGATTATGCTCTAGCCCATTCAATAAAACTCAGCTTTTCAAAAAAAAAAATCTTTTTCTTGTTTTTTTTGGTTCATAACTTCATCTTCTTTCTTTTGTATCAACAAAGCAAAGCGAGGAAGAAGAAGAGGCCTATGCCGATTCTCAATATTTTTATATTTTTTTAAATATTTGTTCATATTTTCAATAACTCCAAAAAAAATTTTAAATATTTTTTTACATATTTTTATGTATTTTTAATATTTTTAAATATTTTTTCATATTTTTCAATATTTTTACATATTTTTAAATATTATTATGTATTTTAAATATTTTTTTATATTTTTATAATATTTTTACATATTTTAAACATTTTACGTAAATTTTTAAATATTTTAAACTATTTTTTAAATAATTTTTTCATATTTTTCAATACTTTTAAATATTTTTTACATATTTTTAAATATTATTATGTATTTTTAAATATTTTTCATTTTTTTAAAAATATTTTTACATATTTTAAACATTTTACATAAATTTTTAAATATTTTTAACTATTTTTAAATATTGTTTACCAAATTTTTCAATATTTTTACATATTTTTAAATATTATTATGTATTTTAAATTTTTTTTCATATTTTTTATAATATTTTTACATATTTTAAACATTTTACATAAATTTTTAAATATTTTAAACTATTTTTAAATATTTTTTCCATAATTTTCAATATTTTTACATATTTTTAAATATTATTATGTATTTTTAAATATTTTTTATAATATTTTTACATATTTTAAACATTTTACATAAATTTTTAAATATTTACCATTTTTTAATATTTTTGAATATTTTTTAAACATTTTTTAAAGAAAAAGAAATAATACTGACATAGTGCATCACGCGTCAACATATTATTGGACATGCAATGACACGTTAGCTTTTTTCTAATGGTGTTAACTTTTGGGGTAAAGTAGCAGACGGAAGTGAAGTTCATGTATGAAAGTGACAAAAAATTTTATTTAGGTACCAAAGTGAAAAAAGTGGTATAATTCAGGAGCTAAATTACACATTAACATTTTTTTTAAACAGAGGCGCAGTAGAGTGTAGTTGAAATTATTAGAACGATTCAAAGATTTAAGACTCCAAATTCGGTTCTATCCAATAAGAATAGATTTTCAGTATTGATGACTCTAGTTTTTCTATTTTCTTAAAGAATTTTTAAGATTTTGTTGTATTCTGAAATAACTCGCTTTTGTATAAAGTAATATTATAACGTATAAGCAGAAAAGTGTAATCAACGTGCCTCAAAGCCATTATAATCAGATCATTTACTGCTGTTTCCTAACATCCTTGTCCCTCCCCTATTCTGTATGTTGAAGCAATATTAGGAACAAGGCTTTTATGTTAGTAGCCATTGACATTTGCAATTATATGTTAAAATTTAGAGTTCAGCAGGGCTGAGAGTTTCTAAACTTAGTTAAGATTTGAGAATGATTTTTTTATTAAATACATTTTGTTTTATTGAACAGAGTTAAAGCAGTTTTCCACAAGCAATGATCTTAATGAATCAATGTCCATGCCATTGTTATAGTTTTCACCTAACTTTGCAATTATAAAATCTTCACTGCATGATCAATAATGCATTTTTGAGATCTCTGGCTTCTACAATTTTTGTTGATCAAGAAATCTTTAGTGCAGAAAGCAGGGAAGCCAGATAAATTAAAAGGTGTGCAGAATATGAACATAATATATAATAATGATTGCCCCATTTACTATGTACATTCCCTCGAGAAAAACCATATAAGGAGAACAATGAAAAGTTTTTACCCCTATTTGTAGTTGGCAACAGACCTGAAACTAAGCTGGATTGTAAAGAAAAACTTATCCACTGGCATTCGATATAGTACTCTGGCTAACCCATTTATCTGTCACAGAAATTGGTGAAGGTGGCAACCGGATACTCTTCAACAATGAAATCTTATCGCCGGTTGGCGGCGAAGGTGGCGGTACACTCATTGGCACCTCACTGTCAGCGTGTTCCTCTTCCTGTACATTCTCCAAGTTGTAATCTTCACTTTGTATTGTCTTTAGTTCCGCCAAAATCTCTTCCATTGAAGGGCGCATTTCTTTCTCTTGTTGCAAACATCGTAAAGCCAGCTCTGCAACTGAAGTTGTCATCCTCATAACTTCTGCATCTGACTTATGCCCAAGATTAGGGTCAATCAACTCATCCAATGCACACTTTTGAATCTTGTTTATCGCTAAATTAGCTAAATTAATCTCATGCCTATGTCTGGTGATATCAATGGCAGGCATTGAGGATATGAGCTCAATGAGAACAACTCCAAAGCTATAGACATCGCTCTTTTCGGTGAGCCGATAACATTGGTGATAGTCCGGGTCAACATAGCCTGGGGTTCCTTGTGGAGCAGTTGAGACATGGCTGACACCATTGGGGAACCACCGAGAAAGCCCAAAATCTGCAACTTTGACGGAAAAATTATCATCCAAGAGAATGTTGTTAGTTTTAACATCACGGTGTATGATATCAGAGGCGTGGAGATAAGCTAATGCACTTGCAGTTTCTATTGCAATGCTCATGCGAATGGGCCATGCGAGTGAACCGGACCGTGCACGATCACCGTGGAGATGATCAGCAACGGTGCCATTAGGAATGAATTCATAAACAAGGAGAAGTTCCCGGCTTCGGCGTGAAGTGCAACCATAGAGAGAGACCAGATTTTTGTGGCGCAAGCGGCTTAAGATTTCAACTTCGTTAATGAACTGTTCTTACCGTCTGTAATTGTATAGTCGCTTGATCGCAACTTCTCGCCCATCTTGGAGTTTCGCTGGTTCAAAACAAAGATAGAATGTTCATTTATCAAGCTTTTAGTTATTTACAATTACAGCTGGTAAAGTACATGCAGTTTATTGGCTTACCATAGTATACAGTGCCAAATCCGCCATCTCCAAGTTCTTTCTCGTTGTCGAAATTATTTGTGACTTCCACAAGTTCACTATAGGAGAAGATGGGGAGCCCACAGCAGAGAGTGCTTTCCAGGTCCGATTTTGAAGAGGGATTGGATGAAGTTCTTCCTCTCAGAAAGCTTGATGAAGCATATTTTTGTTTGTATCGACGCCAAAAGACATAGATGGACACGAGTATTATCATTATTAAACTGACTGAGCATCCAATTCCTACAGGCAGCATAAAAAGGACGGTCAACAACCACCAAGTATAGATAACGTGTAAAGAAATTCTTCTGATATAATCAGCAACAAAGTACGCACGGAAAATTTTCTTTTTCCTTTTTTATTCTTCTGATATAATCAGCAACAAAGTACACACGGAAAATCTCAACTTGAGAATTGAGATGGTAGAAAGAGAGAGATTACCAAGTCCCAGCTTCAATCCCAATTTATTCTTCCCTGCAATTGAAGTTTCAAAGAAAAACAGTCAGTTTTTACCCAAAAAGAGGAAGGAGGTGCACTATGTCTACTACAAGTCGTAACCATTCACTGCAAGAAACTGGGTTTAAGCTATACCTTTGCTACACTGAAATCTTTGCTTGTTAGCGGGACATATACCGCCTCTATGAATACACTTCAAACATTGTTCGGATATACGACCTTTAACTTTTACTTTGGGACTTAATAACTCAAATAATTTAGACGAGTGATTGGTATGTTGCGAAGTTTTCATCCGTTGTGGATGGGTAATGGGGAGACGAATAATTGGACAATTACAAAGACTTGACAGTCTATCGTTTTTGCTGTGCAGTTGCTCTTGCGTTCCCTCCGGTTCGCTATAGTAGATAGTGTAATTGTTGCAGACTGTGTGGCTGAATTCTTTTGCAATGCTAGTATTCAAGGCGCTATTGCATTTACACAAGGTTAGGGCGGAAAGGAGATCGAAACTGACATATGGAAGAATGGGAAAACTCAAATTCTTCAAGGATTGACAATCATTGGAATTTAACTGCTTCGCAAGCTCTTCGTCGTAAATGGTAAAGGTGTTAGCTTGGGAGATTTGCTCAAGTGGATAAAATCGTCCTCCCTGTTCTAGCTGGACTGTCTGATTGTCTCCCTCACAACCGTCAACTACAAACCACCCACACTCAGGGCGATTCCTTTGAGTGAAGGGGTGAAACATTTCACCAAGTTTTCCACAATAGAAGATTGGGCAATCAGGGGGTTGGCGGTTTCTGTCTTCTTCTCCTTCAACTGAGTGAAGTAGCGAGAAATGCAAGAGAACAACCAAAAGCAAAAAGCTTCTGGTAGCCATTAGAAGATCCTCAAATGGAGAACCAAAACAGAGCCAAATTCTGTCACTTGAGATCAAATAATAACCAAACTAACCTATATCCCTTGATTCTTGCAGGATTAGATTACGTTAAAAACACCAGTGCCTCCTGGAGAAAAAAGACTTGACGAGATGATGTTGAAAGAAAAGGATAAACAATGCGTTGTGATTTGCATTGGCAATTCTCTTTAATTGGTCAACGTGTTATTCCGTGTGTAAAACTCTGCCAATATGAATATCCAAGCATTTTTTGCAGCTTGTTTGAAACGTCCAGGAAAGTAAATTCAAGATGATAGCTAGCTGAAAGATTTCAAAGTCTTTCGCTTACAATTACACTTAAAGAAGCTAATAAAGTAAGGAAGACAAGTGACAAGATCGCGCGTTTTGTCAATAAGAAAGAATTGAAAAATATGGTGCAGAATTCATTTGTCGTTTGGATGATTGACGTCGATGGAGAGAAAAGTTCAAAAAAAAACATAAATGGTGTGAAAGAGAGAAAAATAAAGGAATCTATGAAAGGGAAAAGAGAGGAAATTGGGATTGTGGTCCACGAGGAAACAGTCAAGTCTACCTTGTGGAAATAACATGCTCACTCCTCTAAGTTCTGAGGCGCATTGAAATTCCCACGTTTCCACGGTTGGCCTTTGAGAGAGTAAGGATCGGGGCAGAGAAAAAAAGCTTTTCATGAGGACTTGTGGATTCCACGGCATCTAATAATTCTAAACACGATATAAAAAGGCAATACGAAAATAATATAAATAAAAATATAAAAGTGATACAGATTTAAATTAAGTAAAATTATATATGAATATAATAAAAATTAAAAATAATATTTTTTATTTCTCGTGTTGACATAAATTTTAACATAATTTTTATATTTTACATAACAATAATATAATTTTATTTTACAAGAACATAAATTATAAACATGAATAGAAGGTCTCTCATCCCACACAAGGATATTCCTCTTATTTTTCCGTTGGCCATATCAAATAAAACACCCATCGACGGAGCAGAATTTAAAGCCAAGCCTGAGTTTTGAAACTTAAGGTGATGATATTGCCACCTAAATAATTTCAGCCTGCTTGTCAACCGCTTACTATTAGTCTGAAAACTTCTCTATTCTGACATGACATAAAGCTGAGAGGGAAAGAGCCAAGTTCAAAGAACCTCTGCTTTTCCAAATTTGTTCTTTCTCAGCCCTGAATCTAAAGAAAAACAGTTCGAAAAAGAAAGAACCGACAACTCTAAGTGCACTCTAGACATCAGATATGTTTCATTCAGGAAAAAAGCAGCATTGCAGTGCTTGTGACCACATGAATGGCTTAACATAGACAGACAAATCTAGAGACGCAAGGGTTTAGTAGAAAAGAACAATAATGTTTGCTAGATCCTAGATTTGACACAGAAGGTTTCTGAGATAAAGAGTAGAGTAATCTGCCAAAATTTTCTTCATCATCCCTTGGATATGATGTTCTAGTCTGCTTGCGAAAATAAACTGATAAAATACTGAAATATTTTTGGAGAAAAACCACCCACGAAAAAAACAAAAAATAGAAAACACTTTTGTTTGATTAAAAATTGTATTCAAACAACATTAAATCTAGCGTTCAACAACTTAAATCAACAGTTATTGTTCGATTAAAGCAATTAAACGCTGGCAGGCTGTTCTGTCCCAATACAAGTCCTCATCCCTGTGGACTAACGCAACATTAGAAGCATGCCTCGCACTAGAGGCACATTTGATTCTAGTTTTTGGATAATTAACTGAGACGGATTTGTGCAGTTTTAAAAGAAAAAAATATATGCATTGTAGTGACTAAAATCAAGAGAAGATTGAGCAAAAGAGAAATTCCTAAGAGGCGAAAAGCAGGCAGTGCTCTGATCACCTTTAAATTTACCAGTCTAATGGTCTAATAGTCATAAGAGATACTTTGAATCAGGAAGCAACTACCGCTTCTTGGTTAGCTAGCTTCATATTTTGATTCTTTCTCTCGGACTAGCTTGATTGCTAGCCATCCAACTTAAAGCTAATTGATGATCAGAAGATCAGTTAATTTGAATACAAAATCATAAGAAGCTTACTATTGAACAGATATGGGATATCACAATTTCTTACTATTGAACAGATACGGGATATCACAATTTTAATAGACTTTCATCATGTATAGGTAAAGACATTAAAACTTAACACGTGACAAATTTATAAGGGTAACACGCCAAAATGACAAAACATAACTTGAACTCTAATATCATGTCAGATAATCTTTCTTCTTTACCTTTCTGATCAACATGATACTTTAGTTCAAGGATCTTATCCTCATATCTCCTAGCAAAACGTTAAAGGTAAACATTATCACATCCTTCATAAAGTTCAAGTTCTTCTTCTTTTTGCAAGATGTCCAAAAAATTTTGGAGAGAAACTACCTTAACTACAGTTAAAGTGTATATAATAAACCATACTCCAACTAAACTTCTCAATAATATCTCTCCTATTAAATGTTTGTTTGGTAAGCCTCCTGATTGCTCTACCCTTAAATCTTTTGGGTTTGCTTGTTTTGTACTCCATCAATCATATGACATAATAAGCTAGAACCATGTGTTCGTCTTTGTTGTTCCCTTATATGTGGGATCAAATACAAAGGTTATTGCTGTTAGAGTCCTATTTCTAATATATTACATATTTCTCGATACGTTACATTTTGGGAGGATATTATCTTTTCTTTTTTATCCAAATTTCATCCCTCATTTTCCACTTTCTCTCGATTTATTACCGATTTATCTCTCAAGGTATTTTCCAATTCTAATGTAGCTACATCTAATGAACTCAACCAATCTTCCACACTGGCTCTTGTTTCCACAAAATTTGATCCAATTGTCGATATTGTGTTTGCTTCATTCCTCATCAAAAGAAATTTCTCATTATTTTCTTGATTATCATTGTTTTTCTATCATTTTAACTTGCACAAACCTTAACCGTATCGTGAGGCTAGTATCGATCCTCATTGGTAGAAAGTTATGATTGAAGAAATTCAAGCTCTTAAGAAAACTCATACTTGGGATTTAATTGATCTTCTTCCTAACAAGAATTTGATTAGCTATAAATGGGTCTATAAGATTAAAACCTACTATAATGGATATGTTGAACAATATAAAGCTCATTTAGTGGACAAAGATTATACTCAAGAGTATGGAATTGATTATGAAAAAACATTTACTCCCTTGGCTCGGATAACTTCTGTGTGAGCCTATTAGCCCTTACTGTTATTAAGCATTGGAAACTTTTTTAGATAGATGTCAAAAATACCTTTCTTGATGGTGATCTCCAAGAAGAAGTATACATATTACCTCCACCCGTTTACTCTCATCCTCATCACAAGGTTTGTAATTGTAGCAAGTTTTGTATAGTTTGAAACAAGCACCCATAGCTTGGTTTGCCAAATTTAGCTCTACTATTGCTTTATTAGGTTTTGCTTCCAGCGCTCATGAGTCACAATTATCTGTTTGACATACTAATTAGGGCATTGTTATTATTATTATTATTCTATTTGTAGATTGTATGATTATCATTGGTGACGATCTATCTTGTATTGCAGAATTGCTACATTTTTTTTCATCAATTTAAAATGAATGATCTTGGACTTCTCAACTATTTCTTAGGACTTGAAGTATCTTCTACATCTAATAGTTATTATCTGTCTCTAGCTAAAAATGCATCTAATTTACTTTCTCGAGCTCCTCTTATTAATAGTAAAACTATCTCTACTCCTTTAGAACCAAATGTTAAGCTCTCTCTGATAGACTATACTCTTCTCACTAAGTTTACGTTGTATGGGCAACTTGCTAGCAATCTAGTTTTTCTCACAATAACTAGGCTTTATATTGCTTATGTTGTTAATCTAGTTAGCCAATTTATAGCCACTCCTTGTTTAACTCATTTATAATAGCTCTTTGGATTCTACGCTATATAAGAGACATTATTTCATGAATTTCATTTTTCTATGCATACTTCCTTGATTTGATTTGGGTATTTTGATGCTGACTAAGCTCGAGATCTTACACTTTATCACTCTAGCATGGGTTATTTTTTCATTTTGAGACATTCCCTTATTTTGTGGTGAGGTAAGAAACAAACTGTAGTTACTTGATTGAGCACTAAATCTAAATATCGTGCTATAGCTAATGACACTTCAAAATTACTTTGCATTGACATCTAGTAGAAGATATGGTTATCCCACCATACTTGTGAAATCCCCAATTTTCCTATAAATTTCCCATGTTTGTAAAGTATTTTCCAGTTGGAATGATTAAATAAATATGAAATTATGAAGTATAAATGGTATAGGGGACATGGATGGAATAAGAGTAATTAAAAGTCAAATGGTCAAGAAGTTAATTTTGATAATTGGAAAATATTTGGAGTATGAGAAAATAAATGTCAGAAATTTAGTGTAAGTAAAGGATATATGGCACATGGCATATGAAGAAAGAAGGATAATTAAATGGTCAAATGATTAGTGGTCAAAAGGTGAGTATATGGATAATAAGGCATTTAATGAAATTGCCTTGTCATCTTCATCTCCATCAACAAGTCGGCAGCAACATTCCAGCCCTTCCTCTCGTTCCTTCCAAGTTTCCATCTTAGCTACCTTGACAAACTGCCTTATTCCCTTAACGAATCAATAAACGTTAGTAACGAAAAACGTTCCTCATCACTAGCTCTGCTCATACCTATAATATGAAAAGCTAGATCAAAGGGATTGAGGAGATCTAAATTGCTGTCATTTTTGGTGACTAACAAAGGTAAGAGAAGAAATTGATTCATTCAATTTTGCCTATGGTTTGGAGTTAGGTAAAGTTGGTATAGTATGTTTATAGAGGTTTCTTAAAAGTTTAAATCATTATGATAATTGCTGCTTTGAAGAAGTGCAGGAAAAGAATTGATGCAAACAAGTGATTTGCGTTTTCGGAGTTAATTGAGGTAAGGAATATATGTAACGGACGTAGAGTGACTATGTCCGCATGTTTTAAAGGTTTTGGGATGAAGTACAAGTTGATTTAAGTGCAGGAAATGTCAATTTCGAGCTTTCCTCCTAGTTACCAAATTGCTAGGAGCAGCCGACTGCCTAGAGACAACCAAAGTGTAGATTTTCGAAAACCGATGCAAACCAGTCGACTGCTATTTTCCAAAAAGCATTCTATTTCAAACCAGTCGACTGCTATTTACTTGAAAAGTATTCTGTTTGAGAAACCAGTCGACTGCCTTGTTTTCAGAAGCATTTTGTTTGCGAAACCAGTCGACTGCTATATGGGACCAGTCAACTGCCCCATGTGTTTTCAGAATTTCGAAATATTGGAATTTAAAAAAAAAATTAATTTCGATAAATCGATATATGTGATAGCGGCCGACTGCCATACAGATCAGTCGACTGCCCTGCTTGTAAATGAGCTTTTAAAGCCTACTTCATACGAGTACAATTGTATTACCAAAAAGAAGCATATGACAAATGTTTTGAGACTATGGACTACTTGATGATCATGCATTATCTGTATCTGTCTGAGAGACTTTGATCAAGTCCTCAGTATCTGTATCTATATCTGTACTTGGCTGAGGAATCCCAGTCCGGTCCTCAGTACCACACATGTCACCTGACTAGTGTTCATTGTGGCTTATTGACATTTGGCCAATTGTCTCTGTTATATGTTTGGCTAAGGGAGGATTCCTGGCCCTTATATGGGTATGCTACCTGCCCTCACGGGCATGATTCTAATGAAATGTTAATAGTTTATATCTGATTTGAAGAATATCTGTATATGTGATTTCAAGCGATTTAAAGTATATGCAAGTATCTGAATTACTTGAATATATGTTACTTGATCAATTGTTTATATGAAAATTGAAAGAAGTATATGATATATGCTTTATAATGGTTTTACATGACATTATAGAGCCAAGCAGGAAAATTGCATATAGAGGCATAGTACGCTCTTTTACATATGTTTCTTACTGAGCTTAAACTCACTCCTTTACAACTATTTTTCAGACTATTTGAAGTGATCCCTTGCTTTCTGTAGAGGAGCTTAGTTAAGAGAGTATAACATTCCTTCGAGGCACACTTCCATCTTTCTTGAAGGTAGTTATTCATCTTGCAATGTATTTCAGAATGCGGTTCAATATAGTGATGTAAAATGAACTATGTCGGGGATGTAATGTCATAAGTAAATTTGTATATAAATTTATGAAAGCTTTAAGTCTATATGTAACGGCGATCTTGTACGTGCATAAGAAATAATCATATTGAAATTTATAATGCTATGTTAAGAGTTTTAAATAAGAGAGTAAAGAAAAGGGAGAAGGATGACTCCAACAGACAGCCTAACCACCCCTATGTGAAGTAAAGAATATGGGTTAATTGGGAGTGACGAGGATGTCACAGATTGGTATCAAAGCACGGTTAGTCCGATGTTTGTCGGTGTCAATAAGCTAGAATTAGTGTACATCCCCAAGTACTGTACTTGTCTGAATACACATGCATAGTATAACTATTTATAGTTATATTAAATAGCTCAATTTTGCATTTATATTGACAAAATGAGCTCATGTTGAAGGGGTACTGGTAGAGGACGAGGAAGTGGTCGAACAGAACCGCCCCCAACACAGTCTCCTCCTCCATCTCTACCGCATAGCCCTAACATTAGGCTAGCTAAAATGGAGAAGCATATGGAAAATATGACCACGATGTTCACACAGTTTATGTCAAACTTCCCGAATGTGGCCACTAGTGCACCAACAGCTACTCCTATTGTTCCTCTTACTCCTACTGTACAGCCCCTACCAGCACAGACAAAGTTACCCCCACCAATCCTAGCTACTGAGAGGTGGGATCCCAAAGCTTATTGTTGTGTTGTTCTGATTAAGGAATTTAAGAAGCTGGATCCGCCTAAGTTTAAGGGGGATAGAGATTCGTTGGCCGCAGAGAACTAGGTGAAGGCGGTCACTAAATCCTTCGAGTATATGACATGTTTCGAAAGGGAGAAGGTAGGTTTGGCTGCTTATTTACTGGTGGACGATGTAGAGTACTGGTGGCAGTCGACTCGAGCCATTTTAGAGGCTCGACATGCTGAGGCTACGTGGGATAGATTTTTAGAAGCCTTTAATGAACAGTACATCCCACGTACTGATCAGACTAGATTGAAGATTGAGTTTTTGAACTTGACTCAGGGGACGATGTCGGTTAATCAATCCAAGTCGAAGTTCATTACTTTGAGCATATTTGACCCAGAGGTCCTCAGGAGTGAAGGACATAAGATCTACCGATTTATAGAGGGATTGAAACCCCCCATCAGATCCAAGTTGTATCCTATGGATATCACTACTTACAATGAGGCAGTCCGTAAGGCTCAGTTGTGTGAGTTGGACTATGAATTCCATCATACTAATTTTCGAGCCAAGGGTAAAGGCAAGGAACCGATGAAACGGAAGTTAGATGAGAGAGCCTTTAGTGACAGATATCCATCTAGGAGAAGTAGACGTTATGAAAGGGCTTCGATAGGTAAGCAAATAAATTATAAGAAAATGACTGTTGTTTTAATTAAATGGTTATATGGAAATACACTGAATTTGGGAGTTATGATGATTATGGAACAGGGACTCCTAGACCTACCAGGATCAAGATAAATGATGGGAGATCCTGATATTCGGCAGGTAGTACCGCTAGCTCACCAAGGAGTACAATGCAAAGGTGTGAGCATTGCGACAGATTTCATGGATCGCAACCTTGCCGGTTAGAGACTGGTGCTTGTTTTAGGTGTGGTGTGCAAGGACATATGATTAAAGATTGTCCTAAGAGGAACCAGAGGGTGTCCGAGGAATCAGAGAAGACCCCTCAGCCACAACTTAAGGTCACTGCTGCCGAGAAAGGAAAGAAAGCTGTGACTCAAGGACGAGTATTTGCCATCGATGAGGAGTCTGCCGATGCTTCGTCTAAGGTGATTAAGGGTAAGATCCATCTTTTTGATATAAGTGTTATTACATTATTTGATCCAGACTTTACGCATTGCTTTGTTTCTCCTATGATTGCTATGAGAATACCTATTGAGCCTAAGCCTTTAGGACAATTGTTGCAAATAGGTACTCCATTCAAGGAATCACAAACGACAGATATAGTGTATCGTGGTTGTAAGCAAGGTAGGAGAGAGAGAATCAATAGCTGACCTAGTCCTATTGAATATGTATGGATTTGATGTCATATTAGGAATGGATTGGTTAGCTAAGAACCATGTGATATTAGACTGTTATGCTAAAAGTGTGATCTTCTCTTCTCCCGTTAGCTATGTTGTAAATTTTAGAAGTGTCTAATGCAAAAGTATGTTTGCTTATCTGACTTATTTGAAATTGAAAGTTAATAGAATATATTTGCTATGTGAAAGATTTATAGCATATGTAGTGGACGTGGAATAGAAACGTCTCGAACTTCATGAAATTTCGGTAGTCATTGAATTTCCCGAGGTGTTTTCGGATGATCTTCCTGGACTTCTTCCGGATAGGGAAATAGAGTTTACTATAGATTTGGTGCCGAGGATGGAACCCATTTCGAGATCACCCTATCGATGGCTCTAGTGGAATTGGAAGAATTAAAGAAGCAGCTTCAAGAGTTACTAGATAATGGGTTCATACGACCCAGCGTATCTCCTTGGGGTGCTCCTGTACTATTTGTTCAGAAGAAAGATGGTAGTATGAGGTTGTGTATTGACTACCAATGGTTGAATAAGGTGACGATAAAAAACAAGTACCCTCTTCTCAAGATTGACGATCTCTTTGATCAGCTTAAGGGTGCACAAGTCTTTTCCAAGATAGACTTGAGGTCGGGATATCATCAATTGAAGATCCGGAGTGAAGATATCCCTAAGACTGCATTCAAGACACAGTATGGTCACTATGAATTCCTAGTGATGCCATTTGGTTTGACCAATGCACCCGAGGCTTTTATGAACTTGATGAATGATGTGTTCAAGCCATACTTGGACAAGTTTGTCATCATTTTTATCGATGACATATTGGTGTATTCGAGATCCTAGGAAGAGCATGAGCAGCATCTGAAGATAGTTCTGCAAACCCTCAAAGATCATGGATTTTATGCCAAGCTAAGTGTGATTTTTGGCTAGATCAAATCTCCTTTTTGGGGCATATAACAAGTAAAGATGGAGTTTTGGTCGACCCATCGAAGATTGAAGCTATGGTTTAATGGGAGAGACCGAACACAATGACGAAGATTAGGAGTTTCTTGGGTCTAGCTGGCTATTATCGAAGATTTGTGGAGGGTTTCTCGAGGTTAGCTGTTCCCTTGATGCGCTTAACGCGCAAAAAGGTGAAGTTTGAATGGAATGATGCTTGCGAGCGTAGGTTTTAAGAGTTGAAGCGCAAGCTGGCGACTACACCTATTCTCACCATTCCTAGTGGTTCTAGTGGATTTTCGGTATACAGTGATGCCTTAGGACAAGGTCTGGGTTATATGCTAATGCAGCATGGTAAAGTAGTTGCATATAATTCTTGACAATTAAAGGACCATGAGAAAAACTACCTAACTCATGACTTGGAGTTAGCTGCAGTGATATTTGCTCTAAAGATTTGGAGGCATTACTTGTATGGTGAGAAATTTCAGATTTTTACGAATCATAAAAGTCTGAAGTACTTGTTCTCTCAAAGAGAATTGAACATGAGACAAAAGAGATGGCTCGAGCTTCTGAAGAATTACGATTGTGAGATCCTATACCACCCGGGGAAGGCCAATGTGGTGGTAGATGCTTTGAGCTAGAAGCATATAGGAATGGTATCTTACATGATGGTAAGAGAATATGAGCTGCTTGAACACTTTGCAAGCCTCAGTTTAAATGTTACACCTTATGAACAGTTTGGGATAATAGCTAGTTTGATGATTGAGCCAGAATTGATGGATAGAATTTGGCTGCTTAGAGGGAAGATGATCAGTGCATTGAGGCTATAAACCGGATTCAAGCAGGTGTGTTATCAGATTTTGACATTGGTAGTGATGGGGTTTTGAGATTTAATAACCGTTGTAGACACCTAATTTTGTTCGAACAATTTCTTTAAATGAAAAAAAATCAAAAAATCAAAAAATAAAAAATAAAAAATAAAAAAAATGATAAGAAGAAACAAGTCAATTTTGGTCAAATCTTAAGTTGGAACCCCATGCATCCCATGCAAACTCTAAAATTAAAAATTTCAAATTTCAAAATCTCATGTGAAGCACATGCAAAATTCACACCTTCAAGAGTTGACTAAAGTTGATATTGTTGCCAAAAATAAAAGAAATTTGTTGCCTAAAAAGAAAAAGAATAAGCAACCATTATATCAATGAATAAATCAACAAAAGGAAGGAAATAAATTGGGTGAAATTAAATCTGAAAATTCATTGCCCAAACTAAAAAATAAAAAAGAAATAAGTTAAAAGAGGTCAAACAAAAAAATAAATGATAAAATAAAGATCCCATAATTTTGGGATCAATACATTAAAATGAGGATTTTTCTTTCTAAAAAAATTGAAAAAAGACAAAAAAATAAATACAAGAGGCTTACATGGTTTTGGTAGAAGATTTTCGATTTTAAAAAAGGGTAGAGCCTGCTAGGTTGAGGGGGATTTTGCCAGCAAAAAAAGAAAAGAACAGAGTTTTTCAGAATTGATCCGAGAGCCTCTTTCACTATTCATCATCAAACCACCCCTCCCTTGCTTTCATCATCATCAAAACCACTACCCACGTCTGCCACCGCCCCCCTATTCTGCTGTGTGCACCAGCCCTGCTATTCCTGGTCTGCTCGTGCCCCTCTCCACTGCACCGTTTTGCAGCCCCGCATAGCACCATCCTCGCTTCGCTGCCCGTGTCCTTGTTGCTGCGTCGGTGTATTGTGGCTTTAATGACACATATGGCAAAACTTTGAAAAAGACGTTAACAAAGAAGATAAAAAGAAAGGGAGAAAACTGTTGCTGCTTTAGCTGTGTACCAAGCCATCGTTCGTGCTCGTTGCTATCTCTTCAGCCACTGGTGCAATCGTTTGGAGATGCTACTACTGTTGAAAATCAAAAGCTGTTCTTGAAGTCGATACAGCCACTGCTAGAGAGCCAAGATACAGACGAAAGCAAAAGGATTTAGACACAATATAGAATCATGAAGCTCTCGGGTAAAGCTTGTTGAAGAGAGAATCGAAAGTGGAAATATTCTGCTGAAGTAAAAAAATGAAATAGAAAAAGAGAGTAAAGAAGAGAGAAGAACGCCTGAAGCAAAGGTAAAAGAATTGTTATCTGATTTCTTCAACGTGTGGCCATCATGATAAAAGAGAGGCATCTCCTTTTTTTTATTCATTCACGTGCCTAGCTGATAGTAATTGGTATGATTAATGTTTTATATTTCTAATTTATGTTTTTAGAGTAATTATACTTCTTTTGTTGTGATGTTATTTTATTTTATTTTTGTTTTCTAATTTGTTCATTTTAGTTGATAAGTTTGTTTAATTTATTTAGTTCATTATTTTTAGCATATTGTGTTATCTGTCTTAAGGTCAAACTTATTAATAGTTAGAAACTTAGTTGAATGATCAAAATTATGTATAAGAGTTGTGATATTTTTTTTAAAAAAAATGTAATAATAAATATATAAAAATAAATGGAGGAAATAAACATGCATTATCCGACGACGGAATTCTAAAGGGAATGCGCTTGAGTAGTACTTTTAGATGTCTTGAGGTGATGAGAGTTCTTTTAAGTCTTGCCAGCTTGATGGAAGATTTAAAGGACATTTCCAAGATTTAATAAATTAAATTATAAAAATAAAAATTAAATTAGATTAGATTAAAAAATAGTAAATTAAAATTAAGTTTATTATAATAAAGAATAAAGATCAAATTAATAAATTAGAATTAAAATTAGAAAAGAATTAAAAAAATAGAAATTAAATTAAATTAAATATTTTAATAAATGTGAATTATTCTGAGGATGGAATTTAAAGGGAATTGTGCTTGAGTAGTTTCTTTAAAAATTCCTAAGGTGAGAAAGTTTCTTTAAGGTCTTACCAGCTTGATGGAAGGTCTTTAAGAAAATCTTCAATATCAAATAATTCATGTTTATTTAAAGATATAAAAATATATGAAATAATAATTTATATAAGAAAATAATAACAATAGAATAAAATAAGATAAAATAATAAATAGAAATTGGATAAGAGTCAAAATAAGGTTTGCATAAAATATTTAAACAATCCGACTACGAAGCCTCTTCAAGAAAGGCAATGGGTCCTACTTGAATACTCTTGAGGTGAGAAAAAAACTTTTAAGTTGTCCAACCAGCTTGATGAAGGAGACTTAAAAGATTTTTCAATATTTAATTATATCGAAATTAAAGTAAAAGGCAAAATTAGGATAACCTTAGATTATTTGGTACCATTTTGGGATGAGCGTTGTGAGGGTGCTAATCCTTCCTCACACGTAACCGTACTCCCGAACTTAGAACTTTTAACGTAGACCAAGCCTTATCCTTAGTTTGAATAGGTGACCAATCACACCTAGGTTAGAATGGTTGGCGGCGACTCCATAGTTTTGTGTCTAGCTATTAGGTTTCTTGAAACTTAATACGTTATGACAACCGAACATGTGTTCCTAATGATATGGAATTAAGGAAGTTGATTTTGACTGAAGCATATTCCACTAAATACACGTTGCATCCTGGAAATACGAAGATGTATTATAATCTATGCAAGGTATATTGGTGGACTGGCATGAAAAGAGACATAGCAGAGTGTGTGGCGAAATGTCTCATGTGCTAGCAGGTTAAGGTAGAGCACCAAAGACCAATAGGTTTGTTACATCATCTACCTATACCTATGTGGAAGTGGGAACACATTACGATGGATTTCATTATGGGACTACCACGGACTAAGAGGAATCATGAAGGTATTTGGGTAATTGTAGATCGGTTAACTAAGTCAGCTCACTTCCTACCTATGAAGTCTACAGATACACTTAGTGCTTTGGTAGACTTGTATGTGAAAGAAGTTGTCAGACTACACGGAGTTCCAGTGAGCATTGCATCCGATAGAGATTCCAGGTTTACTTCTCATTTTTTGGAACATTTTCAAGAAGCCATGGGATCTCAATTGAACTTTAGCACGGCTTTTCATCTGCAGACTGATGGTCAGTCCGAGTGCACCATTCAGACGCTCGAGGATATGTTGAGAGCTTGTGCTTTGGACTTTAAAGGCTCATGGGATGATCATATGCCATTGGCTGAGTTTGCTTACAACAATAGTTATCATACAAGTATTAGGATGGCAACATAAGAAGCTTTATATGGTAGAAGGTGTTGATCCCCTATTGGGTGGGAAGAAGTAGGTGACCGTAGGATACTCGCTCCAGATTTAGTTGAGCAAGCCTCTAAGGATGTTAAGCTAATTTGTCAAAGACTTAAGACAACTCAAAGTCGACAAAAGAGTTATGCAGATGCTCAACGGAGACCACTTGAGTTTTTGGTTGGAGACTCGGTGTTTTTGAAAGTTTCTCCATCCAAAGGAATCATGAGATTTGGCCGAAGGGGTAAACTTAGTCCTCGTTACATCGGGCCATTTGAAGTCTTAGAACGAGTTGGAGATGTTGCATATAGGTTGGCATTACCTCCAGAGTTATCAGGAGTGCATAATGTATTTCATGTGTCTATGCTTCGGAAGTATAATCCAGATCTGTCTCATGTCATAGAATATGAGCCCTTGGAGATTTGAGAAGACATGAGCTATGTTGAGAAGCCGGTTCGGATTTTGGATAAAAAGGAGAAAGTGTTGAGGTCTAAGACGATTCCATTAGTTAAAGTTCTTTGGCAATACCATATTATGGAAGAAGCTACATGGGAGCTAGAGAGCTTAATGAAAGAAAGATATCCTGAGCTATTTGAGTAGTAACCTAATTTAAATTTGGAGGACCAAATTTCTAAAGGTGGCGAGAATGTGAAATCCCAATTTTCCTGTAAATTTTCCATGTTTGTAAAGTATTTCCAGTTGGAATGATTAAATAAATATGAAATTATAAAGTATAAATGGTATAAGGGACATGGATGGAATAAGAGTAATTGAAAGTCAAATGGTCAAGAAGTTAATTTTGATAATTGGAAAATATTTGGAGTATGACAAAATAAATGTCAGAAATTTAGTGTAAGTAAAGGATATATGGCACTCGGCATATGAAGAAAGAAGGATAATTAAATGGCCAAATGATTATTGGTCAAAAGGTGAGTATATGGATAATAAGGCATTTAATGAAATTGCCTTGTCATCTTCATCTCCATCAACAAGTTGGCAGCAACATTCCAGCCCTTCCTCTCGTTCCCTCTAAGTTTCCATCTTAGCTACCTTGATAAACTGTCTTATTCCCCCAACAAATCAATAAACTTTAGTAATGAAAAACGTTCCTCATCATTAGCTCTGCTCATACCTGTAATATGAAGAGCTGGATCAAAGGGATTGAGGAGATCTAAATTGCTGTCATTTTTTATGACTAACAAAGGTAAGAGAAGAAATTGATTCATTCAATTTTGCCTATGGTTTGGAGTTAGATAAAGTTGGTATAGTATGTTTATAGAGGTTTCTTAAAAGTTTAAATTATTATGATAATTGCAACTCTGAAAAAGTGAAGGAAAAGAATCGGTGCAACCAAGTGATTTGCGTTTTCGAAGTTAATTGAGGTAAGGAATATACGTAACGGACGTAGGGTGGCTATGTCCGCATGTTTTAAAGGTTTTGGGATGAAGTACAAGCTGATTTAAGTGTAGGAAATGTCAATTTCGAGCTTTCCTCTTGGTTACCAAATTGCTAGGAGCAGCCAACTGCCTTAAGTAGTAGCCGACTGCCTAGAGACAACCAAAGCGTAGATTTTTGAAAATCGATGCAAACCAGTCGACTGCTATATAAGCCAGTTGACTGCTATTTTCCAAAAAACATTCTGTTTCAAACCAGTCGACTGCTATATGAGCCAGTCAACTACTATTTACTTGAAAAGTATTCTGTTTGAGAAACAAGTCGACTGCTATATGGACCAGTCGACTGCCATGTTTTCAAAAGCATTCTGTTTGTGAAACCAATTGATTGCTATATTACCAGTCGACTGCCTTTTCTCGAAAAGTATTCTGTTTTAAAACCAATCGACTGTTATATGGGACCAGTCGACTGCCCCATGTGTTTTCAGAATTTTGAAATATCAAAATTTTAAAAAGAAATTAATTTCGATAAATCGATATATGTGATAACAACTGACTGCCATACAGACCAATCGACTACCCTGCTTGTAAATGAGGTTTTAAAGCCTACTTCATACAAGTACAATTGTATTACCAAAAAGAAGTATATGACAAATGTTTTGAGACTATGGACTACTTGATGATCATGCATTATCTGTATCTGTCTGAGAGACTTTGATCAAGTCCTCCGTATCTGTATCTATATCTGTGCTTGGCTGAGGAACCCCAGTCCTATCCTCACTGCCACAGATATCACCTGACTAGTGTTCACTGTGGCTTATTGACATTTGGCCAATTGTCTCTGTTATATGTTTGGCTAAGGGAGGATTCCTGGCCTTTATATGGGTATGCCACCTGCCCTCACGGGATCTTATCTAGTGCATGATTATGATGAAATGTTAATAGTCTCTATTTGATTTGAAGAATATCTGTAAATGTGATTTCAAGCGATTTAAAGTATATGCAAGTATCTGAATTACTTGAATATATGTTACTTGATCAATTGTTTATATGAAAATTGAAAGAAGTGTATGATATATGCTTTATAATGGTTTTACATGACATTATAGAGCCAAGCAGGAAAACTGCATATAGAGGTATAGTACGCTCTTTTACATATGTTTCTTACTGAGCGTAAACTCACTCCTTTACAACTATTTTTTAGACTATTTGAAGTGATCTCTCGCTCTCTGTAGAGGAGCTTAGTTGAGAGAGTATAGCATTCCTTCGAGGCACGCTTCCATCTTTCTTGAAGGTAGTTATTCATCTTGCAATGTATTTCAGAATGCAGTACAGTACAGTGATGTAAAATGAACTATGTCGAGGATGTAATGTCATAAGCAAATTTGTATATAAATTTATTAAAGTTTTAAGTCTGTGTAACGACGATCCCATATGTGCATAAGAAATAATCATATCGAAATTTATAATGCTATGTTAAGAGTTTTAAATATGAGAGTAAAGAAGTGAGAAGGATGACTCCGACAGACAGCCTAACCACCCCTATGTGAAGTAAAGAATATGGGTTAACTAGGAGTGACGAGGATGTCACAATACTCTACGGCTAGGATTCATTGTGGTAATCAAAGTGTCATTTACATGATTCATAATGTTGTGTTTTATGAGTACACCAAGCATATCGAAATTGATTCTTATTTTGTATGTCATTATGTTGCAAAAGGGACCATTCTTTTGACTTCAGTTTCTTCTTTACATCAAACTACTAATTATTTACCAAGACACATTTTCCAAATAGTTTTTAAACTTAGTTAATAAACTCTAAGTGGTATCCTACAGTACCACATTATGTTTGATGGGACTGTTGGTATTGGTGTTTGTGTAAGGCTTAAAAAAGCTTAAACACAGGAGGACTTTAGACAAAAGAGTTGAAAACTTGGATATGACATATCATGTTAGACATCCAACCTAAAACTAATTAGAAATAAGTGGGAGAGTCTTTTTTTTTATTCAAAGGGAGGTACAAAAGGGAAGGAAGATTTGAACCTTGAACCTAATCTCTTCTAAATTGGAGTAACAACTATTAAGCCAAACTTTAATTATTATAAGTAAGGGAGTCTAACTTAAATATAAGATAACAAAAAACTCAATAGTTAATTGATGTTAAATAGCACACTTTAACATCACTTTAATGTGATGGTGATAAAGGTTTCAACCAGAATAGAAAAATATTTTGAACAAGTTGAGTAAACCCATATGTGGAACATGTTAATAGAAAAGACTAATAGAATAGTAGATATAAATAGGTAGCCGGATGATTTTACAATCAACACAGATCACCTTTTAAGTTTCAATTGATTTTTAATGTTTCATTAATATTTTAATTCTAGGTGCTTAATTTGACTTGATATTGCATTCTTCAATTGAGTTCAAAGGGTTTATTATACATTAATGATCACGGTATCCTTAAACCTTCCTTGCGTCTCCACTGGCAAAAACTATACTTAATTACTATGAAGGAAACTAAATCAGGTTACGGAACTTACAAGCTGAAAGCAAGTCATAGTACTCTGTGACAGAAACAAACAAGAACTACCGAAAGCAATGAAATTATACTAATCATAATTTTTTATAGTTTCGTTTGGTGAGATGGGAAACTCCAGAGAACTTGCTTTAGAGTAGATATGAAAGTAGCTTGTACTTTCAGGGTATTTTGTTGGTCAACTCCTACTCCCTTGCCCTGTTTCTGATGTTATTAAAAATGCCAAAGTCAATCATCTAATGAATGGGTCGGCGATGTTATCGTCAGTTGGTACTTTGCATATCCTCACATCTCCTCTCTCGATGATATCTCGAATGAGATGGAAGCGCCGTAGTATATGTTTGGATCGTTGGTGAGATCTAGGTTCCTTAGCTTGTGCGATGGCTCCATTGTTGTCACAATAGAGCTCAATCGGATCTACAATGCTAGGAACAACTTCAAGCTCAGTAATGAACTTCCTGATCCAAACAGCCTCCTTAGCAGCTTCAGAGGCAGCTATATACTCAGCCTCTGTTGTAGAATCGGCCACTGTCGCCTGCTTTGAACTCTTCCAGCTCACAGCACCACCATTAAGGCAAAACACATAACCAGACTGCGATCTATAGTCATCTTTATCAGTTTGGAAGCTAGCATCAGTGTAACCTGTTACAATGAGCTCTTCCTCACCTCCATATATCAAGAATGTATCCTTAGTCTTTCTCAAGTACTTAAGAATATTCTTGACAGTGATCTAGTGACGTTCACCAGGATCAACTTGATATCTACTCGTCATGCTCAAGGCATACGAGACATCGGGACGTGTGCATAACATGGCATACATAATGGATCCAATAGCAGATGCATATGGAACTTTACTCATACGTTCTCTCTCTTCTTGTGTTGTAGGACACTGTTCTTTTGAGAGAGTAATGCCATGTGTCATAGGCAAGAATCCTTTCTTGGAATCCTGCATGCTAAACCTCTTTAGCACTTTATCTATGTATGCACTTTGACTTAGGCCAATTAATTTCCTTGATCTATCTCTATAGATCCTTATACCCAGTACATAGGTAGCTTCGCCCAAGTCCTTCATTGAAAAGCAATTCCCTAACCAAGTCTTTACAGACTGAAGGGTAGGGATGTCATTCCCAATGAGTAGTATGTCATCTACATACAACACTAGGAAGACAATAGTGCTCCCACTGACCTTCTTGTAGACACAAGGTTCATCTTCGTTCTTGATGAAACCAAACTTTTTGATTGCATCATCAAAACGAAGATTCCAACTTCGAGAAGCTTGCTTTAGTCCATAAATAGAATGTTGTAGCTTACAAACCTTTCCAGCATTTTTTGGATCAACAAAACCCTCAGGTTGTGTCATGTACACATCCTCGAGTAGCTTTCCATTAAGAAAAGCAGTCTTGACGTCCATTTGCCAGATTTCATAATCATGGTATGCAGCTATCGCAAGCAAGATCCTAATGGATTTGATCATCGCGACTGGTGAAAAAGTTTCATCATAGTCAATACCATGAATTTGTTTAAAACCTTTAGCAACCAATCGCCCTTTATAGGTATGAACATTTCCTTCCATGTCGGTTTTCTTCTTAAAAACCCATTTACACCCTATAGGTTTTACCCTTTCGGGTAAGTCAACCAAGGTCCAAACTTGGTTGGCATCCATGGATTCCATCTCAGATCTCATGGCTTCAAGCCATTTCTCAGAGTCTGGCCCTGTTATAGCCTCTTGATAGGTAGTATGCTCATCTTGGTCCATGAGCAAAACATCACCGTTCTGAGTCATTAGAAATCCATATTTCTGTGGCTCACGATGTGTTCTAACTGATCTACGCAAGGCTTGTGTCTCTTGAGCAGGCGGTTGCTCCACAACATCTTGTGGTTCTGGTTCCACAACAACTTGTGGTGCTTGCTCAGGCTCCATCTCAACATCGGGTGCGCTATCTTGTAACTCTTGAATTTCTTCAAGTTCTACTTTTCTCCCACTAGTTCTTCTAGAAATGAATTCTCTTTCTAGAAAGACACCTGTTCTAGCTACAAACACTTTGCGCTCAGTGGGATTGTAAAAATAATATCCTTTAGTTTGTTTAGGATATCCCACAAAATAGCACTTATCAGATTTAGGTGCAAGTTTGTTAGAGACTTGACGTCTTACATAAGCCTCACAACCCCAAATCTTCATAAAAGACATACTGGGACGTTTACCAGTCCATATCTCATATGGTGTCTTTGGAACCGATTTAGATGGAACACGGTTCAGTGTAAAAGCAGCTGTTTCTAATGCATGTCCCCAAAAGGATTCTGGAAGATCTGTATGACTCATCATTGATCGAACCATATCTAATAAAGTTCGGTTTCTCCTTTCAGATACACCATTCCATTGTGGTGTATTTGGAGGAGTGAGTTGTGAGACAATCCCACACTCTTTAAGATAGTCAAGCAATTCTTGGCTTAAGTATTCACCACCTCGATCTGATCGAAGTGCCTTAATGCTCTTGCCAAGTTGGTTTTGTACTTCATTCTTGAATTCTTTGAACTTTTCAAAAGATTCTGACTTGTGTTTCATAAGAAACACATAGCCATATCTACTGAAATCATCAGTAAATGTAATAAAGTACATAAACCCACCTCTGGCCTGTGTGTTTAAAGGTCCACATACATCTGTATGTACTAAGCCCAATAAATCACTTGCCCTTTCACTATGTCCTTTGAAAGGGGCTTTAGTCATCTTACCCATCAAACAAGATTCACATGTCTCATACGATTCAAAATCAAGTGAGTCCAAAAGTCCATCTTTATGGAGTTTGGAAATGCGATTCTCATTTATGTGTCCTAAGCGACAATGCCAGAGATATGTTGGATTTTGATCATTAGATTTAATCCTTTTAGCATTTATGTTATAAATAGGCATATCAAGATTTAGAATGTAAAGACCATTAATTAGTTGTGCACTACCATAAAAGATATCATTTAAATAAATGGAGCAACAGTTGTCCTTTATTATAAATGAAAAACCCTTCTTGTCCAAACAAGAAATAGAAATAATGTTTTTAGTGATGGAAGGCACATAATAACAATCATCTAATTCTAAAACAAGCCCTGTGGGCAATGTCAAAATATAAGTTCCTACAGCTAATGCAGCAACCCTTGCTCCATTTCCCACTCGTAGGTCGACCTCGCCCTTAGTCAATGATCTACTCCTTTTGAATTCCTGCACATTTACACAAATGTGAGAACCACATCCAGTATCTAATACCCATGATGAAGAAGTAGATAGATTAACTTCTATAACATAAATACCTGAAGTGGAAGTCTCACTTCCTCTCTTCTTCTTTAGTTCTTCCAAGTATTTGTTGCAATTCCTCTTCCAATGTCCGGTCTCACCGCAATGGAAGCATTTCCCTTCTTTGGCAACCCCACCTTTAGGCTTCAGTGTAGTATCATTGGGCTTGAACTTGCCATTGGCTTTATTACCTTTTTTCTTGCCCTTTGCATTAGCCTTGCCCTTAGCTTTCTTAACTATTAAGACATCTTTGGGCTTGGCCTTTTTCATGTTGGATTCAGCTGTTTTCAACATGCTAAGTAATTGTGGCAGAGTCTTGTCAATTTCATTCATATTGTAATTAACAACAAACTGACTGTAGCTGTCTGGCAACGATTGCAGAATCACATCAGTGGCCAACTCTTGGCCCAAAGGAAATCCCAATCTTTCAAGGTTTTCAGTGTACCCAATCATCTTGAGCACATGAGTACCAACGGGAGTCCCCTCTGCCATCCTACACTGAAACAATGCCTTAGAGACATTGTACCTTTCTTGCCTAGCTTCCTCTTCATAGAGTTGCTTGAGATGCTCGATCATATCGAACGCATCCATTTCCTCATGTTGCTTTTGAAGCTCAGGATTCATGGAGGCAAGCATAAGGCAACTAACATCCAATGCATCATCTTGATGCTTCTTATAAGCATCTCTTTCTGCCCTTGGAGCATTAGAGGGTGGTTCCTCAGGTAAGGGAATTTCAAGGACATACAACTTCTTTTCATGCTTGAGGACTATCCTCAGGTTCCTGTACCAATCCAGGAAGTTTGTCCCATTCAACTTGTCCTTCTCAAGGACAGATCGCAGTGAAAGTGTGTTATTTGTGTTTGATGCCATGGTAATCTACAACAAAAATATGCAAAATATAAGTATCATGAATGCATTCATTTAATTAAATATTTATTAAATGATGCTCCCACTATTTTTATCGAATCAACAACCCTCACTATTAATTCGGAAAAATTATCACATAATTTCTCTAGTGGGCCAAGATCCATATTTCACCTTATCTAGAGTTAGCTTTGGCTAATCGCCCAAGATTTGGCTATTTAGGTAGGCAACACTTACCAATTACATCTCATGTAACTCTTGGATAGTTGGGTGAACAACACTTGTTCTAATTCATCTCATGAATGGAAGCCCAACTTTATGCCTCTAAATTCCCAATCCTATTGAGGAAATCTAGTTAAGTCAACCCAATTTATAGCCTTTGGATATCACTATTATCCCATCGCGTCTTACTAAGATAGATATGATATTTTGCTTTGGCAAACATAACAAAATCGATTCTAGCCTTGACGAGTGCTATTCATTGGTAGGCATCTATTATTGACTTAATTTAATTTGAGGGATTTTCTTAGTTTATTGAATAAGATCTCACCAATTTTACTTACTTTTTTTTTTTTAAAATTATCATATGATTTTCATATCATAAACGTACAAAATAAACCATGCATCTCATGCAATTAAGCAATAAAATAAACGTGACATAGTTATAGCCCAAACTAAATGGATTTCCCAAGCCAATGAGAAACCCTAAGGGTTAACCTAAGGGTAATAGCATCTTCTCCAAGTGCCTCTTTGGTCATCCTTTGCATGGTTGTCAGCTCCAATTACATAGTTTAAGAGAAACCTCGAGTTACATTCGAGGGGAGTAAGATGAGAAAAGAATGTACAACAAGAATTTCAAGAACAAGGCACGACACGCAGGTCGTATTTATTAAAATTTACAACCACGAAAATACAATCATATTGGGCTAGGGCTATAACTATGCACCATGCTCAAACAACAACCACCGTGTTATACAAACAAGTGTAATGCAATTTTTAATTTTTAGTTTTATTAATGAGGCACATTTGAAACGAATTATAACCCTGACTGCGGGGTTCCCAGGGGCGGCAATATTGACATTGCCAACGCCCCTTATCCGGAAGTGTCCTAATCTTATCAGGATGTTCCAGCCAGTATCTCATACTGACTATAATTTTAGTCGCATTAGAACTCTTATCTAAAAGTGTTTCAATCTTTATACACTTTCGACATTATTCTGTTTCTTCCATAACGTTTATGCAGAACAGAAACCGCCATTAATAATTCGCATCACAGATTATACATAACGTTTATGCAGAACAGAAACGCCATTAATAATTCGCATCACAGATTATACATAACGTTTATGCAAAACAGAAACGCCATTATTAATTCGCATCACAGATTATATCTCACATATAAGTTGAATCGAAATTGATATACATCATATATATATTTTCAACAATTCGATTTCTAGCCTCTGAATATATCATATACATTCTAATCCGTATTAATCTCATTAAAACGATTGCATGTAATCATAAACAGAAAGTAACCAGAGATCATGCTTTTATCAAAACAAATCAGGGACTCCGAATCTGGCTCGGATACCAGTGAAGGAAACCGAAACAAACACGCAGCGGAAATAGAACATTCGGCCTCCACCAGGATCGATTCGGAGGGTTGCCTGATTAGGGTTTCGAGATTTTACCTAACGTTTTTCTCTGTTTTTTCTTTCGTTGGTCGAGTCACAAGCAACAACTTTTCGTTCCTGCCTCTATGGTATCCACACGAACGGATCTCACCACTCTTGAACGTCTCACGATCAGATGCCTTAAGGAGCGTTTTGATTCTTTTAACCGAACTGCTAGCTTCGATTAAAAGAATACTTTTCTGTTTTTGAATTGTTGTACCGCTATGTTTCAGAAAACATCCTTTTTATAGGCAGTAAATTTTACCCTAAAATTTACTGCCAAACAGAACTCTAATCCTACTTAGAATAGGATTAACTATATCCTTAATCCAAGTCAGAATAGGATTAGACATATCCTTAATCCAATTCAGAATAGGATTAATTAAGCTCCTCATTGATCCGTTCTAAGTGTGCGACCCAATAGGTTCTCAAAACAATGGCAATGACAAAATTGTCACAGGCAATGAGCGGTATCTAGCAACACATCATTGCTACCCATGTAACGAGAATGTCAATGACTCGACATAACCTTACTCATGATAGATGTTACCGTGTAGTCTAATCCCTTTATCCTTTGATGTCTTGATTAGACACAAGTCATGGAATGTGTCACACTTGTATAGTCTAATCAGCGTTTCTTGATTCCTGAGTAGACTAATTAAACAAATAAAATCAATATCTCATATTGATTTATTCGAGCACGGCCATGCATTTCTTAGTCTTACTCTATCAAAGGGCCCAAGACATCACTCTTGTTATATAAGAGGGATAAATTCTATCTTGATCACTCAACATCCCTCTACATAGATCAAGGCATACCCAATTACTACCTTTGTAGTCCATCCTGTTACGAATGACATCTAGCAGCATTAAAGTATGCAATTCTCTATGTTGGGATCTCTGATGATCTCAAGTCAAAGGATCACATACACCATCATCACTATGAGAATCGCTTATGACACTCATATAACAATCCATGTAGCGTTCTCATGGAGGGTCGATCCAGTACATAGTTCTCTAACATGTACCTATGTGATGACTTGATATCTTATATCCATGACAATGGTCATCAGTCAACCACATACTAGTCTTATCGTATCATTGTTATCCTTGTTCACAATAATACTTGACTAGGGATATTTTAAGAATAGTGTGTTATTACTATTCTAAGGACATTATTATATAAGATTATATTACGCAGTTATAAGACAAATATAATAATGAACTATGATAAATAAAATGTCATGATACATAAAAAAATGCCAAAGTCAATCATCTAATGAATGGTTCTAAGGGCATAATCCAACAGTTTCATCTGATAAAAATTATTCTCATATATCTCTATCTTCCATTCATTTTATATTTCTTATAATGAAATCTTATAGCTTAGAATCATGGCTGGATTCACAATAGATGTCCAGCTGGAAATCGGTACATGGTAGCCAATATAATTTCCTTTGTTGTTATTTCCAGTCGAATACAACCAAGTGCAGAATTTTGTTGTATGTGTGAATACCTGAATTTTCTTAGCTCTTCTTTGTTCTTCTTTGGCACATATTCTATCATCCCTTTTCTCATACTCTTTAATTCTTCTTTTCTTCATTTCTTTTGGTTACTACTAAACCAATAATTCCTACAATTAAATTTCCATTCTTATAATTTTAGATCTTCATTCTACTTCACATGCACCATATAAAATTTAAATTCCAAAGTTTCCAAATGTAAAATAAAGTCTCATCTTAAATCTTTATTTAATTCCATACTTTAATTTATTTCGGTTATCAATCATGTACAATATGATGTACAATATATACAAAATATCGAGTCTCACAATTACGCACATTGAACTATTTTTCATAACAAAAATTGAATGCTTTATGAGACTATAGGCACCTTAAGAGAATTAAATTCAATAAAGCATAGTGCAAGCCGCCTAATTAGAGATTACTCATTAGGCATAGATGCTTGTCCAACATTAGTCATGGACAGGTCTCAATGTCGCCTGATCAGTAGGGCTGAAAGACATGAGGTCTATGGCCATAGATAGCCCCCTAGTGGTTTCCAAGGGACGATGATATGATTCTTCACTGCTAGCTATAGTGAATTAAGTCTTTATTGATAGAGAAATAGGGATTTAGCCTAGTCTCAAATGATATGAAATGAAGTTTAGAGTATGGCTTTAAAACGAAAATGAACTCTAAACTCGATATTGTTTTATAGCATATGAAATGTATTTTAATATTATATGTGACATGAAATATACTTCAAAAAAGTATATGGGATATGAAATATGCTTCAAAAAGTATATGTGATATGAAATGTGCTTCAAAAAGTATATGTGATATGAAATATGCTTCAAAAAGTATATTTGACATGAAATGCAAAAGCTTGCATATTTCAAGCATGTCTTAAAAGAACAATTGAAATGTATTGATATTTCACATGTCTTGAACTTGTTTAAAAGAACATGTATTGAATGTTTTATGACTGTAACCACTTCATTCATAATTACATGTTTAAGGTCATATTCTGATTTCAAGACTTAGACATCTTATGACATGTTGAAGCATAGTTGGATTGAGTTAGAAAATATAACATGTAAATGTTGCATGATGCATAAGAAAATGATCAATAGTGAATTTTCATTACATGATATCATTCATGGCATTAGAATAGTATAATTCTACCTCCGCACTTATATAAATGACTTACTGAGCCTTCCACATTAAACACTATTTAAATTTTTTAGATTGAGCACGGAGTTGGGGGAGTATTTCGGAGCTTTCCGAATAGTCCCAAGCCTGAAATATAGTCCCAACTCTCCAAAGAGATTTTGTGACCATTTGGGTATACACATTCTTCTTTTGTATCTACTATCAATTCAGGATGTTTTTGATTCAGTACTTAGATGGGGTGTAATCTAATATAGAGAATAGCATCCAGATTAGTAAAGATGAAGTATAGAATAGTTGATTTTGCATGAGTATGGATATATGATTGACTAGCATGAACAAGTGACCAAGTAAGTAAAGATAAACCATGATGAAATGTTATGAATTGGAAATAAACTCGGTCATAGTAATGCTAAAATATAATCAACTGCTATTTTGGGAAGCATGAGCTGGAAATTATTTGTAAATTTTATGCAGGAAATTAACCTGGGTAAAGTGATAAAAATAGGCGAGGGAGCTAACGTCCTGAAAAAAATTCACTACATTGCACTTAGACAAAACAAGTATAGGAAAAAGAAAAATTTAGCCCTAAAGTCTACGCATCCGTACAAGTAAGAGGTACTGTCGTGGCCTTCGGGTCGTGACATTTATATTTATATAAATTTAGTCAAAACAACAAAAGAAATTAAAAATAATGAATAATAGTATTTTATTTATGAGAGTTTCGTGTGAAAGGATATCTGTTTGATTTTCATTTTTCAATTCCCTCCAAACAAGCTTTTCCCACATTACCAAAAAATTTCAAATTCTTTGGGAATATGCCTTTTCCCTCCCTTGAAAATCAAGTGAAAAAACTTCAAAAGCAAACTTTGAAATATCTTTATCTCAATATATTGTCATGCAGTGTAGATATGATAATTAAAAAAAAATGAACGTGACATTGGATCAAATTTTGATAAAAATTAGAAAAAAAATTGTGTTTGGTATATTAATATAATTTTAATACAATAATTTTTATATTTTATATGATACAAATATATTTGATGCAATACGAATACAAAATATATATACGAATTATTAAGTCTAATATAATGTAATGTCAACTATAATCGTTTTAATTATAATCGAAATTCACAGATGATTTTTTTTATTACAAGGGAAACATTAAATAACTGGGGATAGGGGTGCTTGGATTCGAACCTAAGACTTACAATATGCCACAACTCATCTTTAACCACTAGGCCAAGAGGTTGTTGGCAATTCAAAGATGATTTTTAGTAGTTGGAGTTTGTGGACAAAAAATTAATTAGTACAGAATTCCAAATGCTTCCAAGGCAGAAGTTTACAATAGCAGAAGTGCTTTCATTTCTTGCAAATGCAATGCAAGATTTAAAACTTTTTCAATGTCTTTTACGTCTTCGAGTATTTAACTTGTAATTCTTTTTACGATAATTAATCAATTATAATTAAAAATTATGTACTGGTCCATCATTTACAAGTGCGAACTTTATGTATTATTTTGATAGATATCACGTGACTTTAAATTTTGATTAATTAATGATAATGTAATAATTATAGATGATATGTTCTCTTTTATGATTGTAGATAACTATATTCTTCATTGGTCTACTCCCAATGTTTTCAAAATCATCCCAACCAAATTTCTCAATATATATATAAAATACAATTCTCGTTTATTAAATTTTAACTTTAATTTAGCATTTCTATTATATTTTTATTTAACTATATAAAATTAAATTAATTATTACATTCAAAATTATAAAATATTTATAATTTATAAAATTTTAAAATAAATTGACTAAGCCCACTAAGCCCTCCCGATTAAAACCGAACCGAACCCGAAACCAGACCGAAACTAAGAAAACTAGAAATCGAAAAAACTCGAAACCGAGAAAACCCGCAACCGAAAAAACCCGAGACCGAAAAAATCAGAGACCGAGAAAACCCAGAACCGAAAAAACCCATAACTGAAAAAAGTCGATCCCAAAAAAACCCAAACCGCACCCGCCCGAACCAGCCTGTTTGCCACCTCTACTGAATCCAATCCAAGCCGGCCTCGGTGAACCTGTTTCACGTCCCAATACATTAACACCATTAAATAGCCTCGCTAAAACAACTTCACTCTTCGCGCCAAATTTCTCTTTAACAACTTTGTCCTCATCATCATCGTCTTCTTCAACAACGAAGATGATACAAACAAATCCTTCAAAGTACGACAACTCAGATCCTTGTCGGCCTTCTTTTTCTTAGGTAAATTGCCAACGAAACTCTTTGGATGCAATATTTCCTAACTGGTTGATGATTTGTGGTTACCAGCTTTGATGAGAAGCATTCGCAGGGTTGTTTTAGGAATACGAAAATTGACCACGGTACATATCCTTGGACTTCTTAGCTTCGAGTGACGCCAGATTTTGTCGTTAATAGCTTGAATTTATGCAACGTGGCCATGTTTTATTTTACTTTTTTTAGGTTACCCTTCACTCAGTCTCTCTTCTTCCGATGTTGTGTTTCTAGTGCGCAATTTAAGTGAAGTGAATGGGAGGACTCGAAACTTGAAGCTTGATAGAATGATTGTGACATGATCTTCGTTGAGTATTGATTACTTCAAAGCAAGAAAAATGAATCTATGTTGGAGTTTTCTCTGTTTCTTTTTCCTCTTTTACATTTTTTTTATTATAGATTCAAAAATGGACTCTTGGCAGTTTCTTTACCTCTTTCAATCCTTCTTAATTTACATATCGATCATATCCTATACGATCATCCCATTATCTTCCATATAAATTGCCACAATCAATCATTCTCGATCATTCAATATCTTATTCCTTTAAGATGGTGCACTATTCTGCAATACCGTATCGATACCATTCATAATTATTCTCTGTCCGTTTCAATAGGCCATCAATTGGCATCCTTTATGTCAAAGGTCGGCCTGTTTCAATAGGTCGTCGACTGGTATCACCCATACCAATAGTTGACTAATCTTTGTATAGATCGAAAATCAACAAGTTTACATGTAGACACTACACAGTACAAGGGATGCAACACTTTTATGGTCTCAACTACACTGACATGTACTAGACAAACCGTGCTTTGATACCACTAAATCTCTCACGACCCGAAGGCCGCGACTTTCACCTAATACTTATGCTTTTCTTAGTCTACAAATTTATGGACTTAAATTTTTCCTTTTCATTTTAAGGTTTGTATTTAGTGTCAGTGTAGTTACTACTCTAATTTCACTGATCCTCTATATAATGCTTTATCACATCTCTAAGTTACATCCCGACTCACTGAGCAACATATGTACTGTGTATTAATTAAAGTCTATACATGTAAACAAGAGATTTACAAAAATTTATACCTCAAAAGTAACGAAGTGGATTCGCAGGATAATGGCCAGTACTAAACCTGTATACCGTCTCCGAAGGCCCACTCATGGTAGATTTTAACTTCAATAGCCTGAAAAGAGATGAAATTTAGTGAGCTGAGCAAAACCACGGCTCAGTAAGATACTAATATAAATGCAGGAGTAGAATTATACTGTCTTAAACCACAACGCTTAAAACCTGTAAGTTTGCAATTACAGTTCACCTTGTTCATCGATAACATCTCATTATCTCAATTCCTGTCATCTGTCTATCGCTCAGACTTCTAAATAAATCAATAATCACTTTCAATCTTCTTATCCTTATACCACGATGCATCGCACAACAATGCATCGTATATCATGTTTAATTGAGATATCCTATCAAGTCATCGCACAACAATATGTCGTGTCCAATTTGAATATCATATACTATTAGTCCATATTCTCATCAATCTCATAGTACATCATGTCCAATTGAGATATCGTATCAATCACTTTTCGTTTCATAATCATACTTCTGTATTCTATCATCTCATCTCACTTTCCATATGGAGAAATCATGATCACGATGGTACAAAGTCATAATTCTCTTCATATAAACTCTATATTCATGTATCATATCATATCATGACATCATGTAGACGGAATATCGTTAATACCGAGTCATGATACTCCTCATATAATTCTCATGTTTGTGTACAATATAAAATCATGACATCTCTTGTAAAAATCATATTATTATGTCATGATTTAGTATGCAAATTATGTAACTTTACTGTATAAACCGCTATCATTTCAAATCATATCATATATACTTTTAGAGCATGCTCAAACATGTAAATATTCAATTCATTTCATATTTACTTTTAAAACATGGTCAGAGCATGTACACTTTGCAAATCATATATTCACTTTTAAAGCATGTCTAAAACATGTGCGGTTTCAAAACATTTTTCATATGCTGTAAAGTCATATCAAGTCTAGAGTTCATATCAGAGAAAACTATACTCTAGACCGCATATCATATCATGTTATGTTAAAAAATGTCTTTTCATATCAGTTCAAATCAAGACGTGCACAGTTCTCTTTTCATATCATTTCAAATCAAAACGTGTACATTTCTCTTTTCATATCATGTCAAATCAAAACATGTCTTTTCATATCATTTCTCTTTTCATATCATGTGTAATCAAGTACAATATCGAAACACATTTCATAAACTATGAAATCATATTAGTTTAGAGTTCATATCAATTTAAAAGCATACTCTAAACTGCATTTCATATCGGTTGAGACTAGGCTTGATCCCTAATACTTTATCAATAAAGGCTTAAATCACTGTAGCTAGCAGTGAAAATCATGTCATCGTCCCCTGGAAACAAACTAAGGCGCTATCTATGGCCATAGACCTCATCTCTCTCAGCCCCACTGATCAGGCGTGACTGAGACCTGTCCACGACTATTGTCGGACAAGGATCTCTGCCTAATGAGTAATCTCCAATTAGGCGGTTTCCACTATGCTTTATTGAGTTTAACTCTCTTAGGGTGCCTACAGTCTCATAAAACATTTAAATCTTTAGCTTTTCTTGTCAAAGATCATGTAAAGCATATGGCATCATCATTTAAGAAGTTTTATATAATATATATATATATATATATCTACCATATACTTTCCTTTCAAAACTAATCAATACTTTATAGTGTTCACATAAACATTATTAAAATGTTACAAGTTGTAACAAGGCATGCTTAAATGCGATGCAATTTAAATCATGAGTTCAAACAGTGAACTATCATTTTCATAAAATATGTCATTTAATTATAGCGTTACTATAATCTAAATTCCTCATTTCCATCCTTTTGATTTTGATCGGATCATATCTAATATTCACTGTGGTTCCTCGATATGCAATATTCTTTCTCAATAGTTATCGACTATATAATCATTTGTACATTTCATCATCGATACTAGGACTACCACCATCAGTATGAGTCGTCTTAGTATCTATGAATATCTAGATATCATATTTCTTTATAGTCATCAAGATACTGGAATTATGCAAATTTTCGATATCATCATTCAAGATCTATTCTAGGGTCGACATCGAGAATAATAAACCACAAGATCAATAGTCACCTATCCAATCCGTCTATGGTTTAATCTATTGGCATTCGTTCATAATCCCGACTTGAGGTTCAATTTCATTCACTATCACAAAACCAGATCACAGTCCTCAAATCAATTTTCATATGGCCTGCATAATTTAATATTGACTTATGCAATTGTCGATCTTATTATTTAAGGCCTATTCCAAGGTTATAACCAAAACCATATATTCACATGTTTATCACTCATTTATTTGAATCTATAAATGATCGGATTGTGTCGTAATTCAACATAAATTCCAATAAGATTATGTATGCACAAGTCGTACATCCATTATAATTCAATATCATCACTATCCATTGTATACTACAGTATTGATACTAAGACCCATACCACAATTCTAGGTCCGCTTATTATCTCACGTATATTCGATAATACGATGTAATATAAAATAACCATCTCAACATTGACCTCTTGCAATGTCCGTGTTATCACATTTGAAACTACTCCAAAATCAAGAAATCGAAATCAATTTGTCTAAAATCATCACTCCGTCGATAATTCCACAATTCAATCGTTAAATCATCTAAATTACAACCTCGTATTCTCTTCGAGCTATATCATATAATCATCATTAATTTTATCAATGATTCGACTAATTGATATTCAACCTCAATTTCAACTTGATAACCAATTCGTGATATTAAGATAAATCCATTTATCGATTCTATAATGCTTACACCATATAACTCATCACATTATCATGCTCAACCATTTGCCTTCTCAACTATTCCAAACATCAAGTTTTCTGGCAACATGATACTTTCCAAAACTTATCTTTCGATAATTCTTTCCAGAATTCCATTTACACGAGAAAACTTAACATTTTTCATCAAACATTTTCATATAAATTTCGGCAGCATAACGGCTTAATTTTATCAAAACCTCCTGCAAGGAAATACAGTCTATAACCACGCAGCCGTTGATTCTCACCATTTATTTATCTCTTACTAAGACCCCTACCACCAATTATAGGTCCTCTTAGCATTTAAAAATCATTTCAATAATCATTATCATCAGGATCAAAATTCCAAAACATACAATATAATACTACCACTACTTTATAAAAGTATCTTACCGATTCGTCAAAGCTTAGCGTATTTCCGAGCCTAGCCGAAATCCACCACTTGCCTCATTACCATGCTGCCAAAATCTAAACAATTCATATATATTCATTTAGAAAAATCATCCCACAATTCTATAAATTTAAATGGAACATAATTGAATCTTTCAATTCCTTACCGTTTCTTTCTTTTCTTCTCTTTGTTCTTTCTTCTCCTTCTCTTTCCATTCTTTCTTTTTCTTCTGTTTCTTTTTCCTTTCTTTTTCTTCTCTTTCTTTTTTTCTTTTCCTTTCTTTTTTTTCCTGGTCTAAACTGGTTCGTACCGGTTCGGTCTCATCCCACCGGTTCAGCCACCGTCGGCAACCATTTTTGTCGGTTCATGCCTCCCACAATTGGCTAATGTTGCGGGGATGCCAGATTTGGCCTCCATTTCTCCCCCTTGTCGGCGACGACGTCGGATCTGGAGGCTTAGGTTTCGGCCTCCTCCTTCTCTTTTTCTCCCTCTTTTTCGCCTTCTCTTCCACAGTCGGCGGCTCCTCTCCCTTTAGTTCGCCTTCGCCGGTGTCGTGGTGGGTGTGCCGACCGCCTCTTCCCTTTTTCCTTTTTCCTTCGGTTTTCCTCTTCTCGCATTTCGGCTTCCACCCCGTTTCTCTTCTCCTTTTCCTTTCCCGTCGTTGGCGTCGGCTTCCTCTTCCTCTCTTCGGTTCGCCGGCAACCTCGCCTTCTCTCCTTCTTCCCTCGCTCGGCCGGCGTCGGCTGGCCTCTCTTTGCATTTTCTCCTTTGTTTTAACATAGGAGAAAAGAACAAGGGAATCGGGTATATCTCGATTCCCATTTTCTTTATTTTTTTTATATATATAATTAGATTTATATATATATATATCATATACTATTAAAATTTAATATATATACATATATACATACTTTATCTTAAAATATATGTATATATATGCACTTTGATCTAAATAATATAGATATTTCATATATATGTACTTATTTAAAAATGAGTAAAAATATATTATATAATCTATTTATATAATTATATTTTTATTAACATTTTTATTTCTTTAACATTTAAAACATATTTATATAATATAATTTTACAATTATATAAATATATACCTTTTTATTTCTTTATATTTTGGATTTCTTAATATCCAAATTAATTTCTCCATTTTCATCTCTTATTTAGTTTGGATTTCAATTTATTCAAATTAAACTTTCCGAATATTTAATATTTATTTAGAAAATTTACGGTCTTCACATTCTCTCCACTTTAAGAAATTCGGTCCTCCGAATTGAACTTAAATTAAAAGGTGGTAGCATCTTGTACTCTTATCTTTCTTGTCCTTTCAATCATCTTTTAAATGATATTGTTCGCATACCTTCAACATTAGAATCATCTTTAATACCACTACATATCGCCTTTCACCATATATTTATACTCCCTTACATTCCTAATCAATTTGGGAGTTAACAATTTTATCTCTTTTCATATAATAGCTAATTCATACTGTTCATTCTCCATCTTTCTTAATTAGTGCCAAGTTGATATAGTTTGGTAACTATCATTTAAACAGTTCAATTAGTAGTATGTAATTGTCCCAGTAGCTTTTAAATTCGGTGCATCCGCTCTCAATATATCTTTAAGCATTCTCATATTACGCTCGAATATTCTTATCAGTATGGAGCGGTGCTGTCTTTAAATTTGGAATCCCAAAGCCTTTTACTATTTTCCATAAACATATGGCAATTTGAGATTCTATCACATGTAACGTTCACTGGAACTTCACATACATTCTCTCCGTTTCATATTTATATTTCGACTAAGGCACTAGAGAAATCTAGGAGTCTGATAATGGAAGAGTGATTCAATTAGATCAACCAGTTTATAATCACTTCCATAACATCATATTTCTTTTGTTCAATTGAAAGAGATGAGAATCTTTCTCTTTTATTGAGCTCTCAAGTTTCCATGTAATCTCCTTAGATGGAGATGCTACTAAAGAACCTTCACTAGGGGGAGGGGACTTGTCCTCAAAGCTTTCTCCTTTCAGTCTACAATCCATATCGGCCCCTTTATACTTCTAATGTGTTTTGTCATTTCACTCTTTGCAATAAGCGTCATCTTGTAATGCAAAATCAAAATTGCAATTTTCAATAGTCCTCGTACTTAAGGTGGAATCGTACTTTCAATCAAGCCATATACTTTTGTTCGTTCATTTTCATAGGCAATTTCTTTACCTTTTTCAATCCTTCTCAATTGACATATCGATCATACCCTATACGATCATTCCATTATCTTCCATATAAATTGCCATAATCAATCATTCTCGATCATTCAATATCTTATTCCTTTAAGATGGTGCACTATTCTGCTATATCGTATCGATACCATTCATAATTATTCTTAGTCCATTTCAATAGGCCATCAATCGGCATCCTTTATGTCAAAGCCCGGCCTGTTTCAATAGGCCGTTGACTGGTATCACCCATACCAATAGCTGACTAATCTTGGTATAGATCAAAAATCAACAAGTTTACATGCAGACACTACACAGTACATGGGATGCAACGCTGTTATGGTCCCAACTACACTGACACGTACTAGACAAACCGTGCTCTAATACCATTAAATCTGTCATGACCCGAAGGCCGCGACTTTCACTTAATACATATGCTTTTCTTAGTCTACGAATTTGTGGACTAAATTTTTCTTTTTCATTTTAAGGTTTGTATTCGGTGTCAGTGTAGTTACTACTCTAATTTCACTGATCCTCTATATAATGCTTTATCACATCTCTAAGTTACATCCCGACTCACTGAGCAACATACGTACTGTGTATTAATTAAAGTCAGTACATGTAAACAAGAGATTTACAAAAATGTATACCTCAAAAGTAACGAAGTGGATTCGCAGGATAATGGCAAGTACCAAACCTGTATACCGTCTCCGAAGGCCCACTCATGGTAGATTTTAACTTCACTAGTCTGAAAAGAGATGAAATTTAGTGGGGTGAGCAAAACCAAGTCTCAGTAAGATACTAATATAAATGCAGGAGTAGAATTATACTATCTTAAACCGCAATGCTTAAAACCTGCAAGTTTGCAATTACAGTTCACCTTGTTTTTCGATAACATCTCATTATCTCAATTCCTGTCATCTGTCTATCGCTCAGACTTCTAAATAAATCAATAATCACTTTCAATCTTCTTATCCTTATACCACGATGCATCGCACAACAACGCATCGTATATCATGTTTAATTGAGATATCCTATCAAGTCATCACACAATAATATGTCATGTCCAATTTGAATATCATATACTATTAGTCCATATTCTCATCAATCTCATAGTACATCATGTCCAATTGAGATATCGTATCAATCACTTTTCATTTCATAATCATACTTCTGTATTCTATCATCTCATATCACTTTCCATATGGAGAAATCATGATCACGGTGGTACGAAGTCATAATTCTCTTCATATAAACTCTATATTCATGTATCATATCATATCATATCATGACATCATGTAGACGAAATATCGTTAATACCGAGTAATGATACTCCTCATATAATTCTCATGTTTGTGTACAATATAAAATCATGACATCGCTTGTAAAAAGCATATTGTTATGTCATGATTTAGTATGCAAATTATGTAACTTTACTGTATAAACCGCTATCATTTCAAATCATATCATATATACTTTTGGAGCATGCTCAAACATGTAAATATTCAATTCATTTCATATTTACTTTTAAAATATGGACAGAGCATGTACAATTTGCAAATCATATATTCACTTTTAGAGCATGTCTAAAACATGTGCAGTTTCAAAACATTTTTCATATGTTGTAAAGTCATATCAGGTCTAGAGTTCATATCAGATAAAACTATACTCTAGACCGTATATCATATCATGTTATGTTAAAACATATCTTTTCATATCAGTTCAAATCAAGACGTGCACAGTTCTCTTTTCATATCATTTTAAATCAAAACGTGCACATTTCTTTTTTCATATCATGTCAAATCAAAACATGTCTTTTCATATCATTTCTCTTTTCATATCATGTGTAATCAAGTACAATATCGAAACACATTTCATATACTATGAAATCATATCAGTTTAGAGTTCATATCAATTTAAAAGCATACTCTAAACTGCATTTCATATCGGTTGAGACTAGGCTAGATCCCTAATACTCTATCAATAAAGGCTTAAATCACTGTAGCTAGCAGTGAAAATCATGTCATCGTCCCCTGGAAACCAACTGCTATCTATGGCCATAGACCTCATCTCTCTCAGTCCCACTGATCAGGCGTGACTAACACCCGTCCACGACTATTGTCGGACAAGCATCTCTGCCTAATGAGTAATCTCCAATTAGGCAGTTTCCACCATGCTTTATTGAGTTTAACTCTCTTAGGGTACCTACAGTCTCATGAAACATTTAAATCTTTAGCTTTTCTTGTCAAAGATCATGTAAAGCATATGGTATCATCATTTAAGAAGTTTTATATATGAAATATATATATCTACCATATACTTTCCTTTCAAAACTAATCAATACTTTATAGTATTCATATAAACATTATTAAAATGTTTCAAGTTGTAACAAGGCATGCTTAAATGCAATGCAATTTAAATCATGAGTTCAAACAGTGTACTATCATTTTCATAAAATATGTCATTTAATTATAGCGTTACTATAATCTAAATTCCTTATTTCCATCCATTTGATTTCGATCGGGTCATATCTGATATTCACTGTGGTTCCTCGATATGTAATATTCTTTCTCAATAGTTATCGACTATATAATCATTTGTACATTTCATCATCGATACTAGGACTACCATCATCAGTATGAGTCCTCTTAGTATCTATGAATATCTAGATATCATATTTCTCTATAGCCATCAAGATACTGGAATTATGCAAATTTTCGATATCATCATTCAAGATCTATTCCAGAGTCGACATCGAGGATAATAAACCACAAGATCAATAGTCACCTATCCAATCCGTCTATGGTTTAATCTATTGGCATTTGTTCATAATCCCGACTTGAGGTTCAATTTCATTCACTATCACAAAACCAGATCACAGTCCTCAAATCAATTTTCATATGGCCTACATAATTTAATATTGACTTATGCAATTGTCGATCTTATTATTTAAAGCCTATTCCAAGGTTATAACCGAAACCATATATTCACTTGTTTATCACTCATTTATTTGAATCTATAAATGATCAGATTGTGTCGTAATTCAACCTCAATTTCAATATGATTATGTATGCACAAGTCATACATCCATTATAATTCAATATCATCACTATCCATTGTATACCACAGTATTGATACTAAGACCCCTACCACAATTGTAGGTTCGCTTATTATCTCACGTATATTTGATAATATGATGTAATATAATATAACCATCTCAACATTGACCTCTTGCAATGTCCGTGTTATCACATTTGAAACTACTCCAAAATCAAGAAATCGAAATCAATTTGTTCTAAAATCATCACTCCGTCGATAATTCCACAATTCAATCGTTAAATCATCTAAATTACAACCTCGGTATTCTCTTTCGAGCTATATCATATAATCATCATTAATTTTATCAATGATTCGACTAATCGATATTCAATCTCAATTTCAACTTGATAACCAATTCGTGATATTAAGATAAATCCATTTATCGATTCTATAATGCTTACACCATATAACTCATCACATTATCATGCTTAACCATTTGCCTTCTCAACTATTCCAAACATCAAGTTTTTTGGCAACATGATAAAGTCTTTCCAAAACTTATCTTTCGATAATTCTTTCTAGAATTCCATTTACACGAGAAAACTTAACATTTTTCATCAAACATTTTCATATAAATTTCGGCAGTATAACGGCTTAATTTTATCAAAACCTCCTGCAAGGAAATACAGTTTATAACCACACAGCCGTTGATTCTCACCATTTATTTATCTCTTACTAAGACCCCTACCACCAATTATAGGTCCTCTTAGCATTTAAAAATCATTTCAATAATCATTATCATCAGGATCAAAATTCCAAAACATACAATATAATACTACTACTACTTTATAAAAGTATCTTACCTATTCGCCAAAGCTTAGCGTATTTCCGAGCCTAGCCGAAATCCACCACTTGCGTCATTACCATGCTGCCAAAATCTAAACAATTCACATATATTCGTTTAGAAAAATCATCCCACAATTCTATAAATTTAAATGGAACATAATAGAATCTTTCAATTCCTTACCGTTTCTTTCTTTTCTTTCCTTCCTTTTCTTCTCTTTCTTCTTTCTTCTCCTTCTCTTTCCTTTCTTTCTTTTTCTTCTCTTTCTTTTTCCTTTCTTTTCTTTTCTTTCTTTTTTCTTCTCTTCCTTTTTCCTTTCCTTCTCTTTCTTTTTTTCTTTTCCTTTCTTTTTTTTTCCCGGTTCGGTCTCATCCAGCTGGTTCGCCCATCGTCGGCCACCATTTCCGCCGGTTCATGCTTCCTACAGTTGGCCAACATTGCGAGATGCCGGATCTGGCCTCCATTTCTCCCCCTCATTGGCGACGGCACCGGATCTAGAGGCTTGGGTTTCGGCCTCCTCCTTCTCTTTTTCTCCCTCTTTTTCGTCTTCTTTTCCATTGTTGGCGGCTCCTCTCCTTTTGGTTTGCCTTCACCGGTGTCGTGGTGGGTGTGGCGGTGCCCGGATCGGCCGGCATCGCCTCTTCCCTTTTTCCTTCGATTTTCCTCTTCTCCCATTTCGGCTTCCGCCCCGTTTCTCTTCTCCTTTTCCTTTCCTGTCGTCGGCGTCGGCTTCCTCTTCCTCTCCTCGGTTCGCCGGTGACCTCGCCTCCTCTCCTTCTTCCCTCACTCGGTCGGCGTCGGCTGGCCTCTCTTTGCATTTTCTCCTCTGTTTTAACAGAGGAGAAAAGAACAAGGGAATCGGGTATATCCCGATTCCTGTTTCCTTTAATTTTTTTTATATATAATTAGATTTATATATATATATATATCATATACTATTAAAATTTAATATATATACATATATACATACTTTATCTTAAAATATATGTATATATGCACTTTGATTTAAATAATATATATATTTCATATATATGTACTTAATTAAAAACGTGTAAAAATATATTATATAATCTATTTATATAATTATATTTTTATTCACATTTTTATTTCATTAACATTTAAAATATATTTATATAATATAATTTTATAATTATATAAATATATACCCTTTTATTTCTTTAAATTTTTGATTTCCTAATATCCAAATTAATTTCTCCATTTTCATCTCTTATTTAGTTTGGATTTCAATTTATCCAAATTAAACTTTCCGGATATTTAATATTTATTTAGAAAATTTACGGTCTTCACAAATGATCTTGATGAATCAATGTCCATGCCATTGTTATAGTTTTCACCTGATCTTGCAGTTATAAAATCTTCACTGCATGATCAATAATGCATTGTTGAGATATTTGGGTTCTTCTACAACTTTAGTGATCAAGAAATCTTAGGTGTAGAAAGCAGGAAAGCCAAATAAACTAAAAGATGTGCAGAATATGAACATAATATATAATAATGATTGCTCCATTTATTATGTACATTCCTTCGAGAAAAAGCATAGAAGGAGAACAATGAAAATTTTTTACTTCTATTTACAGTTGGCAACAGACTTGGGATTGTAAAGAAAAACTTATCCACTGGCATTAGGTGTAGTACTCTGGCTAACCCATTCATCTGTTATAGAAATTGATGAAGGTGGCAACCGGATACTCTTCAACAATGAAATCTGATCGTCGGTTGGAGGTGAAGGTGGCGGTACACTCATTGGCACCTCACTGTCAATGTGTTCCGCCTTCTGGACATTCTCTAAGTTGTAATCTTCACTTTGTATTCTTTGTAGTTCCACCAAAACCTCTCCCATTGAAGGGTGCATTTCTTTCTCTTGTTGCAAACATCGAAAAGCCAACTCTGTAACTAAAGTTGTCATCCTCATAACTTCCACATCTGATTTATACCCAAGATTAGGGCAATCAACTCATCAAATGCACATTTTTGAATCCTGTTTATCACTAAATTAGCCAAGTTAATCTCATGCCTATGCCTGGTGATATCAATGGCAGTCATTGATGATATGAGCTCAATGAGAACAACTCCAAAGCTATAGACATCTCTCTTTTCTGTAAGCTGATAACATTGGTGATATTCTGGGTCGACATAGACAGGGGTCCCTTATGGAGCAGTTGAGATATGGCTGACATTATTGGGGAACAAACGAGAAAGCCCGAAATCTACAATTTTGATAGAAAAATTATCATCCAAGGGAATGTTGTTAGCTTTAACATCATGGTGTATGATACTAGAGATATGGAGATAAGCCAATGCGCTTGCAGTTTCTATTGCAATGCTATGAGTGAACTGGACTGTGCACGATCACCATGGAGATGATCAGTAACGGTGCCATTCGGAATGAATTCATAAACAAGGAGAAGTTCCCTACTTCGGCGTAATGAAAACAAGAGTGAAGCAATATTTAGATGAAGAAGATAAAGAAAGAAAAGAGAAGAAAGAACGATTTAGAGGAATGGCATTTTTCTCATTTCTATAACTCAATGAAGAACTAGAATACAACTGAGTTTTTATAGTTACAGAATCTTAACTAACTGATAAGGTCAACAAACTAACTGTTGGAATTAACTAATTCTGAGTTAGTTAATTCTGTTTACATTCCCCTGCAAATCGAGCTACTCTTCCAAGCTTCTGTTGGTCTATTTACATTCCCTGCAAATCAAGCTGGTCTTCCAAGCTTCTGGTTCTCACAATGAGTCTGGATCTGAGTTGAGCAAAATTAGAGAAGGAAAGTGGCTTAGTCAACACGTCTGCCACTTGATCAATAACTAGAATATGACTCATTGTAATATGTTTCTACAAGACTTTTTCTCTAACAAAAAATATATCCAACTCAATATGTTTTATTCTTGAGTGCTGACTAGGATTAGCTGAGAAGGCCACAGTCGAGAGATTATCACACCAGATATAAGGTCTCATAAGAAGTATCAAACCAATCTCAGATAGTAGGGATTGAATCCAAATGATTTCAGTTGTTAGATTGGCTAAACTTCTAAATTCAGCTTCAGTGCTTGACCTGGATACAATGGTTTGTTTCTTTGAGCTCCAGGAAATAAGATTAGATCCCAAGTAGACACAATAGCCAGATGTAGACCTCCTGTCATCAGGATCAGTGGCCCAATCTGCATCTGTATAACCTGTAAACTGTAAAACAGGTGATGGCTGAAGAAAAATACCATGGTGCAAAGTGCCACAGAGATATCTAAAAATCCTTTTAGTAGCCTTCCAATGTGTGTCAAGTGGTTGATGCATAAATTAAAAGACTTTATTGATAGAAAAGCTATTTTTGGTCTGGTTATAGTGACATACTAAAGTGCACCAACAACACTTCTGTATTGTTGAACATCTTCAATTGGTGAGCCTTCTTTGAGAGAGAGTTTCAAGGAGCTAACCATGGCCGTAGGCACTGGTTTAGTTTTCAACATCTGAAACTTGGTTAACAAGTCTTTAATGTATTTAGACTGTGTAAGCAGCACCCCATTAGACATTCTTACAACTTCAATACCAAGAAATAAACTAAGTGAGTCGAGATCTTTAAGTGAAAAGGCAGTGTCTAGGTGAGTGACAAGCTTATCAAAATGGGTTGTTGAGCTGCCAGTAATGATAATATCATCTACATAAACCAAAACATAAAGACTGAAATGAGAAGTCTACTTAATGAACAAAGACTAATCAACCTTGGATGATACAAACCCCTGTTGAAGTAAGAAGCTTTGTAGCTTGTCAAACCAGGCCTTTGGTGCCTGTTTTAAGCCATAGATAGCTTTATGAAGCTTGCAAACCATTTTCTAACCATTAGTGAGAGACTCAAATCTAGGAGGTTGCTGCATGTATAACTCTTCATTAAGATTGCCATTAAGAAAGGCATTATTCATATCTACCTGCCTGAGCGACCAACCCCTAGATAAGGCCAAGGATAGAAGAATTCTAACTATCACTGGTTTCACAACAGGGCTAAAGGTCTCACCAAAATCAATATCCGGTTGTTGAAGATAGCCTTTAGCCACTAGTCTTGCTTTGTATCTTGCAACAGTACCATCTGAGTTCTTTTTGAGTTTGAGCACCCACTTACAGCCTACAATAGATCTATCAGAGGGTTGAGGTACCAAAGACCAAGTCCTATTCATCAACAAGCTAGTGTATTCCTCATGAACAGCAGCTTTCCATTTAGGATGTTGAAAAGCTTGAGCTACAGTAGTTGGTTCTGTGTTATCAAGGTCAGCAAGATATACTTTTGGTTTAAAGATACCACTCTTGGACCTGGTTCTCATCAAGTGTTGATTTGTAATAGAAGAAGGTGGTGGTCTTAATATAGAGGTATTGTCATTATTTAGAATAGAAGAGGAGGGTAAGGAGGAAGAGGAAGAGGAAGTAGACTCATTTGAAGTTTATGGAGGTGAGATATGTGGAGATGAAGTGTGCTGTGTATTATCTGAGGAAGTAACAGAAACAGGCAAGGAAGAAATAAAGGTACAATTAGCAATTACTAAAGAAGGTAAGTGTAAGGAAACTGATGTAGAATTTCGAAAGGAAGACTTTGAGAACAATTCAGCCTAAGGGAACCTGTTTTCATCAAAAAAAGACATGTTTAGAGATGAAAAGATGTTCATTTTGATCAATACAATATAACCTTTGTGATTTGGACTATAGCTTAAGAAGATACAAGGAGCAGATCTATAATCCATTTTATGAGTGTGATAAGGTCTAAGATAGGGAAAACACAAGCAACCATAAGTTTTAAGAATTGAGTAGTCTGATATTACCTTATAAAGTGCTTCAAAAGGTGTCCTTGAGTGTAGAGCTATACTAGGCAACATGTTAGTAAGGTATACTGCACTTGAGAAGGCTTGAGACCAGAATTTAAAAGGTAGACTAGCTTGAGAAAGTAAGGTTAGTCCTGTTTCAACTATATGCCTATGTTTTCTTTCTACTATATTGTTCTGTTATGATGTGTGAAGACAAGAGTGCCTAAAAATAATGCCTTCTGAATTAAAAAATGAGGTGAAACTTCTATACTCTTCCCCCTAGTCTGTTTGTAAAATTTTGATTGCGGCAGAAAATTGATTTTCAACCATTTTCTTAAAATGCATGAAAGATTGTAAGGCTTCACCTTTAGATTGAAGGAAGTAAATCCATGTATATCGAGTACAAGCATCCACAAATGAGATATAATATTTGAATCCATTACTAGACAAATAAGGAGTAGGACCCTATATATCAGATTCTATGAAAGTGAAAGGTAAGGTGTATGAAGTTGTAGAAGGAGAGAAAGGAAGTTTATGACTTTTTGCACATTGGCAGTGAGAGCAAATGAATGTTTTATTGATTTTATGTGAAACATTACAAGATTCTAAAACTTTTGAAACAATAGTAGGATTAGGATGTCTTAGTTTCCTATGCCAGAGAATATAAGTGTCCACTTTTGAAGGAGGAACTTCAGATACGTGTGGTGGATTTGAGACTTTTGAAACTAAGGCTTCTTTTTTATTATGTGAAATAGTTGCAGTAGTCTTATCTAGTGACAGGTTGAACTTGTACAGCCCCTTATCAAGTTAGCCTTTGAGAAGTACTTCCTTGGTAGTTGAATCCTTTACAAAACAAAGGTTAGAATGGAATTCAAAAAATAGAGAATTATCTTTACAAAATTGGGAAACTGAAAGTAAGTTTTTGGTTATGTGAGGAACATGTAAAATATTGTTTAATTAAAGACACTTGGATTGAGAATGAATAAAGGAATGACCTATACCAGTGATATCAAGACCAACACCATTCCCCATGTAGACTTTGTCAGTACCACGATAACCAGACCCAATGTTGAGATTCTCCAAAGTGTTGGTGATATGATTTGTGGCCCCTAAATCAGAATACCAAGCTGAGTTTGCAACAGAGCTAGCGGTAGCTATGAAGGTCTCTGCTGAATTTGCTTGGTGTGGGAAGGTGTTGGTGTACTGGAGGGATCTTAAAACATGAGAAGATTCACCAAAACCATAGAATCTTGAGGTTTGAAACAATTCACCAGGATTAGGATTGAAAGATATATCAAAACGATGGTAGCATCTATGCACTGTGTGTCTAGTTTTGCCACAAAGTTGACATTGAGGCTTGGATCCAATAAAGCCTCTACCTCTAAACTTACCTTGCCCCTGAAATTTCTACCACCAGTTTAGGCCCTGGTATCCTTAAAGGAATATTTCTTCTATTGTGTGGCAAGATGAGCAGATGGTATAATAGTTTCAGTGAAGGAGGAATTCTGCAGGTTTCGAGAATCATTAGCAAACAATAAAGCTGAAATGGTTTTCCAATTTGGCAACTCTTTTTTGTGTGGAAATAGCAGCAACTATAACATCATATTCAGATCCCAGACTAGATAAAGCAGTATGAACTAATTCAGAATCATTCATAGCACAACCACGAGATTGTAAAGTATCCCATAATGATTTAACTTTGATCAGATAATCTTTTATACTAAGGGAACCTTTCTTGACATTTTGCAATTCTCTCCTATATTGCATAATCATGGCATTGGTTTGAGAGGCAAAGTAATCTTCAATTACTTCCCATAATTCTTTTGTTGTTCCATAACCAACAAAATTAGGCAAAAGTTGGCTATCAATCGAAGAAAGAATCTAAGATACAAGAATTTGATCTTATCTATCATACAACTCGAATTCAGTAGAACCAGTTGAGGGAATAGCTTGCTTACCATCTATATAACATTTCAATCCATACCCTCGAAGAGTAGCCACAACCTATTGTGTCCATAGTAAAAAGTTGTCATCTCCAAGTTTCACTATGATGATCTGAGAGCTAGGATTCAAGATCGAAAGAGAGGTATGGTTACTCTCTTTTTCGACTTTCTGATACCATGATGAAAACAAGAATGAAGCAGTATGTAGAAGAAGCAGATGAAGAAAGAAAAGAGAAGAAAGAAAGATTTAGAGGAATGACATTTTTCTCATTTCTATAACTCAATGAAGAACTAGAATACAATTGAGTTTTTATAATTACAGAATCTTAACTAACTGATAAGGTCAACAAACTAACTGATGGAATTAACTAATTTTGAGTTAGTTAATTCTGTTTACACAGCATGAGGTGCAACCATAGAGAGAGACCAGATTTTTTTGGTGCAAGCGGGTTAAGATTTCAACTTCGTTAATGAACTGCTCTTTCCGTCTATAATTGTGTTGGTATAGTCGCTTGATTGCAACTTTTCGCCCATCTTGGAGTTTCCCTAGGTCAAAAATGTCCATTTATCAAGCTTTTAGTTATTTACAATTACAGCTGGTAAAGTACATGCAGTTTATTGGCTTAAGGAGGTAATTTAAAACTAAGGAGAAGGAGGTAATTTTACTCCACCCAATTTTTGTTTGTTTCTCAAGATGCCATTGCCCCATGGCTCACCGTGTCTCACTGGTGAGCCAAACGAGGTTTAAACAAACGAGTTTTAAGCAAGTCTTTGACGAGCTTATTTGTAAACATAAACAAATGAATCATACATTTGTTCATGGTAATTTTTTTAAGATTAATAAACGAATATAAACAAACAAAAATCAAACGTATTCATGAACTATTCATTGAACATTTTGTTCATTTATATCCTTAGAGTTAATAACAACACTAATGAATTTTGTGAAATTTTAAGAGGAGAATTCATTTCAATTAAGATATTCAAAAGTTTATAATCCAATTTTCTTTTTGATAAAAAAAAATTGAAGAAATTTAAAATATAAGAGGAATGAATTTGAGATACTTAATTTTTTTTTTTAAAATCTATCTAAAGTAGTGATTTTTCAAATTTCTTTCAAATCTTCTATCACCTAATTGCACATGTTCCACTATTAAATACAAAAGTCAAAAAAACATTTTATTTAAATAAATATTTTCTATATTATTAATAATTTCTAAACAGTTTTACAAATCTAATGATATAAATTGCACTTTCCTTATATTTTTCATTTTCTTATATCTAATATTATTATTTTTATTTTACAATCATCATTTTATTTCATCAATCTCATCAAATTCTAATCGTTAAAATTTAATTTTTTAAAAAATATTTAACCAACTAATGCAATTATATATGCTAATATTTTAAATTAATGTCTTTCGAAATTTTTACATTTTAAAATTCGTTCAAACATATTCTAACGATCAAAACGATATAGCTTTAAAATTTGAGGATTACGGATACTATTTATCCTAAGTCTTATTTAAGATATCAAGAATCAGTCACAGCAAATTATATACTCAAAATTCTCTTATGTTATATTTGGAGAAAATATAGTTCTTATCACGTTTATGCTTTTGTTAAATTAATTTTTAGCCTGTTTTACCTTTATTATTATATAGAAAATAATATATATAAAGAAAATAATAATATTAATGAATAAGTGGATTTCAGATTTCTAATAATATACTGAATCACAATATTTTTAAAATATTATGAAAATTCAGTCTTACATCACTAACTTCGACCTTGGATATTAAAAAAGAAAAGAAAAAATAAAATATATATAACTAGATAAATCATTGAAAAATTGAACAAATTACTAAGAGAATTACTCACGAATGGTCATAAGCATAGGGCGCCAAACTCTCCTCAATAGCATCTTCTATTTGAATCCGATCCAACCCGGCCTCTGCGAACCCGGTTCACCTCCCAATCCATTAACACCATTAAAATTGCCTCGCCAAAACAACTCCACTCTTCGCGCCAGTCTCTTCAACAACTTTGTCATCATCATCATCGTCTTCTTCTAACAACGAAGATGAAACAAACAAATGCTTCAATGTGCGACCACTCAAATCCTTGTCGGCCTTCTTTTTCTCAAGTAAATTGCCGACGAAACTCTTTGGATGCAATATTTCTTGACTGCTTGATGATTTGCGGCTACCGGCTCTGATGAGAAGCTGTCGCACGGTGGTTTTAGGAATACGGAAATTGACCACGGGACACGACCTTGGACTTCTTGTTGGGCTTCGGGTGACGCCTCATTGTGTCGTTAATAGCTTGAATTTCTGCATCGTCGCCATGTTTTATTTTATTTTTTTCAGGTTACCCTCTCACTCAGTTTCTCTTCTTCCGATATTGTGTTTCTGGTGCGCAATTTAAGTGAAGTGAATGGGAGGATTTGGAATTTGAAACTTGACAGAATGATTGTGACGTGATTTTCGTTGAGTATTGGTTGCTTCAAAACAAGAGAAACGAATCTCTATTGGAGTTTTCTCTGGTTCTTTTTGCTCGTTTGCATTTTTTTTGTTATTGTTTCAAAAGTGGACTCTTTGAATGGAATTTTCGTTTCTCTCGCAAAAGATGAAAAGGAGAACCTGAAGAGAAAGAAAGATCGAGGGCAGTGCATTTTCCAAGAAAATTCCAAAATCATATTATCTCTTATCTTTTTCCTTCTTTATTTAGATTTAGTTCATCCAATGTCGTTCTTTCCTTATTCTTAAGCTAATTATCTAATAGCTTATAAAATATTATTCAATTTCCATAAACATAAAAATGATATATATAAATATCATTCCATTTCCACGGGATCTCATACATTATCTTAACTTACATCCCCGACGTCTTATATACATAAATTTCTACTTATACTGTACCGTAGCTGAATTAAAATTTGCTATACATGAACGTATGAGTATACCTTCTATACTAACGGGGAAGCGTATCGAGAAGGTACACTTCGATACTTCAAAAACAAGCTCCTCTAGTCGGAGCGGGATTTACTTCAGGTAATCTGTAGGAAAAATGGTCGTAAAAGGGTGAGTTTACGCTCAGTAAGAAAAATACGTAAAAGAGCGTGCTATGCCTCTATATGCATTTTTCCTACTTGGCTCTATAATGTCATGTAAAGCATTATAAAGCATGCATCATAAACATCTTTCATGCATTGTTTGCAACCATGCATATTTATTTCAAATGACATGGCAAACATACTTTGTATGCTTTTTTTAAAATATAGCATACATATAAAACGTGCATCATACTTCTTTCTTTAGAACATCATACTTCATAACATACTTTAAAAACATACATCATACGTTTCTTCATACATACGTCTTGTACTCTGAAATAGATGGAGACTATGTACAGTATTTAAGCGATTGAGTCGTCATATAAATCCTTTATACCCATTTATATGACTCTAATCATGCATTAGTACATTGGTATACCATGTAGAGGTCAGGGATTCTCTCCTGCCTTAATAATACCACAGTGAGCACTAGTCAGGTGTCACTTATGGCCTTGAGGATCGGACCAGGGTTCCTCGCTTAACATACATATTACTGAGGACTTGATCAGAGTCTCTCAGCCATCAGAAATGCATAATTATCATGCAGTCCATAGTCTCAAAACATTTATAATATACTTTTTCAGAAAACACTTTTGTGTTTAAATCAAATAAGCTTTGAAAGCTCCTTTCATACATGGCAGTCGACTGGTCTTATAGGGCAGTCGGCTGCTCCTTCATAACTTCTTTTATCGAAATTAATTTCATTTAAAATTTTGATATTTCATCTTTGAAAATACATGAGGGCAGTCTACTGATCCATATAGCAGTCGACTGTTTTTGAAACAGAATGCTTCTGGAAAATTAGTAGTCGACTGGTCATATAGGCAGTCGGCTGGTTTTGAAACGAAATGCAATTTGGTAAATAGCAGTCGACTGGTCCATATAGCAGTCGACTGGTTTTAAACAGAATGCTTCTGGGTAAAAAGCAGTCGACTGTCTTACATAGCAGTCGACTGGTTTACATCGGTTTTCGGAAAACGACGTTTTGATTGTCTCTAGGCAGTCGACTTCCCTTTATGGCAGTCGGTTGCCCCTAGCCTAATTGGTACTAGGAGACAAGTCCGAAAATGCATCTTTTCCTGCACAAAATCAACTAATACTTCTCTCCAAAACATGTAAAAACATCACAAAACATACGGACATAGCCGCTTTACGTCCGTTACATAAATTCCTTACCTCGATTCCTTCGAGAACGCGAAATCACTTGGCGAGTCAACCCTAGCTTTCACTCCTTCAAAGCTGTAACATCAAATCAATTTAAACCTTTAAACAATCATCATACATACATCATATCAACTTAGTACAACTCCAATTCATGAACGAAATTGCAAGAATCATCTTCTTCTCTTACCTTCACTAGAGACCACAATTTCAAACCTTGAGATCTCTTCCAATACTTGAAATCAATCTACCAAACTTCAGATATCTCCTAGTCTAGTGGCAAGAATCGTTTTTCATTCAACCAACTAAGTGAATCGATGGATGGATGAGGGGGTTTAGCAAGAAGCTTGGAATGGAAACTTGGAAGATTGGAGATGGAACGATGGAGAGAGCTGGAAGGAGCTGCTGTCGTAGGGTGATGGAAGGGGTGATGACTATGCATGTTTGCATTAATTGCATCTCTATCTCCATAATCATCTCAGCCAATCCATTTGACCTTCTTTGACCCATTTGACCATAATTTAATTATCCTTCTTCCATTCAAACATGAGCCACATGTGTTTAAATTAACCAATCAAAATCTGATTTTGTTTCTTGTCTCATACTCTTAATATTTCCTGATATCAATATAATTTATTTGACTTATTGACATTCAACTTTATTATTTCTCCTATATTCCATTCATCAATCATACATTATTCATACTTCAATTTCACATCAATTTCATATTCATTTTATCATATTGAATTGAGATACCTTACATACATGGAGGAATACATGGAAATTGAGGATCTCACACATAGCACTGTGAAGTATCTAAAAATCTTGTACTTGTTACTTGTTAGTGAGAAATTGAAAAGTCCTTTTCGACATTTTTTTTTAAACAGAGGCGCAGTAGAGTGTAGTTGAAATGATTAGAACGATTCAAAGATTTAAGACTCCAAATTCGGTTCTATCCAATAAGAATAGATTTTCAGTATTGATGACTCTAGTTTTTCTTTTTTCATAAAGAATTTTTAAGATTTTGTTGTATTATGAAATAACTTGCTTTTGTATAAAGTAATATTATAACTTATAAGCAGAAAAGTGTAATCAACGTGCCTCAAAGCCATTAGGAACAAGGCTTTTATGAAAATAGGAACAAAGGCTTTTATGTTAGTAGCCATTAACATTTGCAATTATATGTTCAAATCTAGAGCTCAGCAGAGTTCAGAGTATCTAAACATAGCTAAGATTTGAGAATGATTTTTCTATGAAATACATTTTGTTTTGCTTAACCCAGTTAAAGCAGCTTTCCACAAGCAATGATCTTGATGAATCAATGTCCATGCCATTGTTATAGTTTTCACCTGACTTTGCAATTATAAAATCTTCACTGCATGATCAATAATGCATTTTTGAGATCTTTGGGTTCTTCTACAATTTTTGGTGATCAAGAAATCTTAGGGGGCAGAAAGCAGGGAAGCCAGATAAATTAAAAGATCAGCAGAATATGAACATAATATATAATAACGATTGCTCCATTTACTATGTACATTCCCTCGAGAAAAAACATATAGGGAGAACAACGAAAGTTTTTTACCTCTATTTGCAGTTGGCAATAGACTTGAAACTAAGCTGGATTGTAAAGAAAAACTTATCCACTGGCATTCGATATAGTACTCTGGCTAACCCATTTATCTGTCACAGAAATTGGTGAAGGTGGCAACCGGATACTCTTCAACAATGAAATCTTATCGCCGGTTGGCGGCGAAGGTGGCGGTACACTCATTGGCACCTCACTATCAGCGTGTTCCTCTTCCTGTACATTCTCCAAGTTGTAATCTTCACTTTGTATTCTCTTTAGTTCCGCCAAAATCTCTTCCATTGAAGGGCGCATTTCTTTCTCTTGTTGCAAACATCGAAAAGCCAGCTCTGCAACTGAAGCTGTCATCCTCATAACTTCTGCATCTGACTTATGCCCAAGATTAGGGTCAATCAACTCATCAAATGCGCACTTTTGAATCTTGTTTATTGCTAAATTAGCTAAATTAATCTCATGCCTATGTCTGGTGATATCAATGGCAGGCATTGATGATATGAGCTCAATGAGAACAACTCCAAAGCTATAGACATCGCTCTTTTCGGTGAGCTGATAACATTGGTGATATTCCGGGTCAACATAGCCAGGGGTTCCTTGTGGAGCAGTTGAGACATGGCTGACATCATTGGGGAACCACCGAGAAAGCCCAAAATCTGCAACTTTGACGGAAAAATTATCATCCAAGAGAATGTTGTTAGTTTTAACATCACGGTGTATGATATCAGAGGCGTGGAGATAAGCTAATGCACTCGCAGTTTCTATTGCAATGCTCATGCGAATAGGCCATGTGAGTGAACCGGACCGTTTACAATCACCGTGGAGATGATCAGCAACGGTGCCATTAGGAATGAATTCATAAACAAGGAGAAGTTCCCGGCTTCGGCGTGAAGTGCAACCATAGAGAGAGACCAGATTTTTGTGGTGCAAGCGGGTTAAGATTTCAACTTCGTTAATGAAATGTTCTTGCCGTCTGTAATTGTGTTGGTATAGTCGCTTGATCGCAACTTCTCGCCCATCCTGGAGTTTCCCTGGTTCAAAACAAAGAGAGAATGTCCATTTATCAAGCTTTTAGTTATTTACAATTACAGCTGGTAAAGTACACGCAGTTTATTGGCTTACCATAGTATACAGTGCCAAATCCGCCATCTCCAAGTTCTTTCTCATCGTCAAAATTATTTGTGACTTCCACAAGTTCACTATAGGAAAAGATGGGAAGCCCACAGCCGAGAGTGCTACTGCTTTCCGGGTCTGCTTTTGAAGAGGGATTGGATGAAGCTCTTCCTCTTAGAAAGCTTGATGAAGCATATTTTTGTTTGTATCGACGCCAAAAGACATAGATGGAAAAGATTATTATTATTATTAGAGTGACTGATAATCCAATTCCTACAGGCAGCATAAAAGGGACGGTCAACAACCACCAAGTATAGAAAACGTGTAAAGAAATTCTTCCGATGTAATCAGCAATTTTTTTTCTTTTCTTACTGGAAACAGTGTTGATAACTTGAGAATTTAGATAGTAGAAAGAGAGATTACCAAGTCCCAGCCTCAATCGCAATTTACTGTTCCCTGTAAATGAAGTTACAAAGAAGAAATGTCAGTTTTTGCCCAAAAAGAGGGATCAGGGGCACTATATCTACCGTAAGTCGTAACCATTCGCTGCAAGAAACTTAGTTTATACCTTTGCTACACTGAAATCTTTGCTTGTTATCTAGACATCTACCGCCTCTACCAAGACACTTCCAGCATTGACCAGATATTTGAACTCTAACAAGTATATTGGGATTTAATAACTTAAATAATTCAGACGGATGACTGATATGTTGCGAATATCTTTTCGGTGGACTCCTCTCAGGCGAAGGAAGGGTAAAGGGGAGACGAATAATTGGACAATTACAAAGGCTTGACAATCTATCATTTTTGTTGTCTGGTTGCTCTGGTTTTCCCTCTAGTTCACTATAGTTATAGTATACAGTGGAATTCTTGCAGACTGTGTGGCTGAATTCTTTTAGATAGCTAGTATTCTGGGTGTTATTGCATTTACACAAGGTTAGGGTGGAAGTTTGGAAAGTGACATATGGAAAAATGGGAAAACTCAAATTCAAATTCATCAAGGATTGGCAATCTTTGGATTTTAACTGCTTCGCAAGCTCATCGTCATAAATGGTAATGGTATCCGCTTGGGAGATATTTTTAAGTCGATAATGTCGTCCTCCCTTTTCTAGCTGGACCGTCTGAATTTCTTTCTCACAGCCGTCAACTAAAAACCACCCACAATCAGGGTGATCCCTCTTAGTGTAGGGGAATGTAATTTCACCAAGTTTTCCGCAAGGGAAGGAGGGTTTGCATCCATGGCAGTGGTGGTGTTTGTCTTCTTCTTCAAATGAATGAAGTAGCAAGAATTGCGAGAGAACAACCAAAAGCAAAAAGCTTCTGATAGCCATTTGAAAATCCGCAAATGGAGAACCGAAACAGAGCCAAATTCTGTCACTTGAGATCAAATAATAACCAAACTAACCTATATCCCTTGATTCTTCCAGGTTTAGATTACGTTGAAAACACCAGTGCCTAGTTGAGATAAAAGACTGACGAGATGATGTTGAAAGACAAGGCTACACAATGCGATGTGATTTGCATTGGCAATTCTCTTTAATTGGTAAAAGCGTTATTCCGTGTGTAAAACTCTGCCAATATGAATATCCGAGCATTATTTCCAGCTTGTTTGAAACGTCCAGGAAAGTAAATTAAAGATGATGGCTAGCTGAAAGATTTCAAAGTCTTTCGCTTACAATTACACGTAAAGAAGCTAATAAAGTGAGGAAGACAAGTGACAAAATCACACGTTTTGTCTACAAGAAAGAACAGAAAAATATGGTCCAGAATTCATTTATCGTTTGGATGATTGATGTCGATGGGGAGAAAAGTTAAAAAAAAAATTACATAAATGGTGTGAAAGAGAGAAAAATAAAGGAATCTATGAGAGGGGAAAGGAGAGGAGAGGAAACTGGGATTGTGGCCCACCAGGAAACAGTCAAGTCTACCTTGCGACAATGAAAGTTCTCATTTCTCAAAGTTCTGAGGGGCATGGAAATTCCCACCCTTCCACGGTTGGTCTTTGAGAGAGTAGGGATCGGGGCAGAGAAAAAAAGCATTTCATGAGGAATTTCATGGCGGTTTGGTCTCATTAAAAAAATTAGTTGTCATTATTTTTGGCACATTTTTAGGGATTTTTTTTTTTAACTTAATAATTTTAGATACCAAATGATAAGGTGATAGGAAAAAGATACCAATAAAAAATATGGTAGTGAAACGGTTAAAATTAAAAAAAAATTATACATGAATATGATAAAAACTCAAAATAATATTTTTTTTGTTTCTCGTATCGACACAAATTTTGATATAAAATTTTTGTATTTTATACGACACAAATATAATTTACATGACACGAATTTGCATTATAAACACAAATGGTAGACGTCTCTCATCCCACACCAGGATCTTCCTCTTATTTTTCCATAGGCAAATATCAATTGAAACACCCATTGATGGAGCAGAATTCAAAGCCAAGCCAGAGTTTTGAAATATAAGGTGATGCAATTGCTACATAAATAATTTCTGCCTACTTGTCAACCGCTTACTGTTAGTCTGAAAATTTCTCTATTCTGACATGACATAAAGCTGAGAGGAAAAGAGCCAAAGTTCAAAGAACCTCTACTTTTCCAAATTTGTTCATTCTCGGCCCTGAATCTTAAGAAAAATAGTTCAAAAAAGAACGAACCGACAGTTTCTTTTAAAGTCTAAGTGCACTCTAAACATCAGATATGTTTCATTCAGGAAAAAAGCAGCATTGCAGTGCTTGTGACCACATGAATGCCTTCACGTAGACAGATAAATCTAGAGATGCAAGGGTTTAGTAGAAAGAACATTAATGTTTGCTGGATCTTAGATTTGACACAGAAGGTTTCTGAGGAAAAAGAGTAGAGTAATCTGCCAAAATTTTCTTCATCATCCCTTGGATAAGATGTTCTAGTCTCCTTGTGAAAGTAAACTGACAAAATACTGAAATATTTGTGGAGAAAAACCACGCATGAAAAAAACAAGAAATAGAAAACACTTTTGTTTGATTAAAAATTGTATTCAAACAACACTAAATCCAGCGTTCATCAACTTAAATCAACAGTTATTGTTCGATTAAAACAATTAAATGCTGGCTGGCTGTTCTGTTCCAATTCAAGTCCTAATCCCCGTGGACTAACGCAACATTAGAAGTATGCCTCGCACTAGAGGCACATTTGATTCTAATTATTGGATAATTAACTGAGACGGAGTTTGTGCAGTTTTAAAAGAAAAAAATATATGCATGGTAGTGACTAAAATCAAGAGAAGATAAAGCAAAAGAGAAATTCTTAAGAGGTGCAAAGCAGCCAGTGCTATGATCACCTTTAAATTCACCGGTCTAATGGTCTCATTCTCAAAAGAGATACTTTGAATCAAGAAGCAACTACGGCTTCTTGGTTAGCAAGCTTCATATTTTTTATTCTTTCTCTCGATCTAACTAAATTGCTAGACATCCCACTTAAAGTTAATTGACGATCAGTAGATGAGTTAATTTGAATACAAAATCATAAGAAATTCAATATTAAATAGACATGGGATATCACAACTTCAATAAACTCTCATCACGTATAGGTAAAGACATAAAAACTTAACAAGTGACAAATTTAAAAGGGTAACACGCAAAAATGACAAAACATAACTTGAACTATGATATCATGTCAAATAATCTCTCTTCTTTAGCTTTGTGATTAACTTGATACTTTAGTCCAAGGATCTTATCCTCGTATCTTCTGACAAAACGTTAAAGGTAAACATTATCACATCCTTCATAAAGTTCAAGTTGTTCTTTTTCCAAGATGTCCTAAGAATTTTGGCGAGAAGCTACCTTAACTACAGTTAAAGTGTATATAATAAACCGTACTCCAACTAAACTCCTTAATAATATCTCTCCTATTAAATGTTTGTTTGGTAAGCCTCTGATTGCTCTATCCTTAACTCTTTTGAGTTTGCTTGTTTTGTATTCCATCACTCATATGACATAATAAGTTAGAACCATGTGTTCGTCTTTGTTGTTCCTTGGATGTGGGATCAAATACAAAGTTTATTGTTGTTGGAGTCCTATTCCTAATATATTACATATTTCTCAACAAGTTACATTGGATTATGATTCCATCAACCGACAGTGGAGTTTAAAAACTTCACAAGCGAAGTTACAAGGCCGTCACATGTCCTAGTTTTATTTTTTTTTTAATATTTTTTAATTTTTTAGGACAAGTGGTAGCTTTGTAACCTCGCTTGTGGAGTTTTTAGACTCCACTACCAGTGGATGAAATAATAACCCCTTACATTTTAGGAGGATGTTATGTTTTGTTTTTTATCCAAATTTCATTCCTCATTATCCACTTTCTCTTGATTTTTTAATGATTTATCTCTCAACTTATTTTTTCAATTCTAGTGTACCTACACCTAATGAACTCAACCAATCTCCCACACTGGCTCTTGTGTCCACAAAATTTGATCCAATTGGTAATATTGTGTTTGCTTCATTCCTTATCAAAAGAAATTCATTTTTTTTTATCATTGTTTTTCTATCATGCTAACTTGTACAAACCTTAACCTTATCATGAGGATTATATTGACCCTCATTGATAGAAAGTTATGATTGAAGAAATCCAAGCTCTTAAGAAAACGTGTAATTGGGATTTAGTTGATCTTCCTCTTAACAAGACTTTGATAAGTTGTAAATGGGTCTACAAGATAAAAACCTACTATGATGGATACGTTGAATGATATAAAGCTCATTTAGTGGACAAAGATTATATTCAAGAGAATGGAATTGATTATGAAAAAACATTTACTCTTAGGCTCTGTTAACTTTTGTGCAAGCCTATTAGCCCTTTTTGTTATTACACTACAAGAAAATTGATTTTCAGCAACGGAAATTTAGCTACGGAATTTTTCCGTCGCTGAAAAGTGGTATTAGCGACGGATTAGCGACGGAATTTATAATGAAATTAGCGACGGAATTAGCGACGGATTAGCGACGGAAATTCGTCGGTAATTAGCGACGGAATATTTTCCGTCGCTAATTCCGTCGCTAATTATGGCGGGAGGTGCTGTTCAATCGCGCCAAATATTACCGACGGAATTAGCGACAGAAATTTCTGTCGCTAAACCCAAAGCTATGTAAGGAAATTAGCGACGGAATTTTTCCGTCGCTAATTCCGTTGCTAATGCCCTTTAGCGACGAAATTAGCGACGGAAAAATTCCGTCGCTAATTTCTTTGCATAGTCACGTGAAAGAAAATGCAAGGAAATTAGCGACGGAATTTTTCCGTCGCTAATTCCGTCGCTAAAGGGCATTAGCAACGGAATTAGCGACGGAAAAATTCCGTCGCTAATTTCTTCATATATTTTTCACGGTGTAAGTGGAAAAATATGAAGAGAAATTAGCGACGGAATTTTTCCGTCGCCAATTCCGTCGCTAATGCCCTTTAGCGACGGAATTAGCGACGGAAAAATTCCGTCGCTAATTTCTCTTCATATTGTTTGAGAAAATGAAGTGAAATTAGCGACGGAATTTTTCCGTCGCTAATTCCGTCGCTAAAGGGCATTAGCGACGGAATTAGCGACGGAAAAATTCCGTCGCTAATTTCTCCTCATATTTTTCCACTTACACCGTGAAAAATATATGAAGAAATTAGCGACGGATTTTTTCCGTCGCTAATTCCGTCGCTAAATGGCATTAGCGATGGAAAAATTCCGTCGCTGATGCCTTAAATCAAAAAAAATAAATAAATAAATTTCTTTCATTAAGCATCAGCGACGGATTTTTTCCGTCGCTAATTCCGTCGCTAAAAAGCAACAGCGACGGAATTAGCTACGGAAAAAATCCGTCGCTGATGCCTTAAATTCGAAAAAAAATAAAAAATTGTTTTTGAATTTTTCCCGCCTAAGCTTCAGCGGGAAATATTTTGACATAGCATTAGCGACGGAATTTCCGTCGCTAATCCGTCGGTAATTCCGTCGGTAATTCCTCTATATGCGCGCCAAAGACTCTATATATTCTCATATTCTCTGTTTTCTCTCCTCTTCACTCCTCTCTATCTTCTTTTTTGTTCATCTTCTCGTTTTTTTCTTTGTTTTTCTTCTTTATCCCTCTTTCCTTTTACTTTTTTCCTTTTTTTTTGTAAATTTACTATATTTTTCTTTTATATTTATGTTGTCAATTTTTTTATATGATAAACTTTAATACTTATATTTTTGTTTTTTGTTTTTTATTTACAGATGATGCTGATGATACGATGAGGTGCTAGTGGTAGTGGTGATACTGATGTTGAAGATAATGTATTTTTGTTTTTTTTAGTTAATTTATTTTAAGATAATGTTTATGGATTTAAGTATAAATATTAGGTTTATTTTAAATGTTTCTCTTTCACTCACTCTCTCTCTCTCTCTCTCTCTCTCTCTCTCTCTCTCTCTCTCTCTCTCATATATATAAATATAAATATAAATAATTAATTTCAGAACATTTTTTTTGACAAAATTCATAGAAATTAGCAACAAAATCTGTTAAATAAGTGAAAAAATTCATCAAATTAGCGACGGAATTCATAACATTAGCGACGGAATTTCCGTCACTGATGCTCTTTAGTGACAGAATATTTATTGAATTAACAAAAATAACAAACTATCAGCGACGGAATTAGCAACGGAAATTTCGTCACTGATGCCTTTTAGCGACAGATTTTTTTATAAAATAAAATAATAATAAAACTATCAGCGACGGAAATTTCCGTCGCTGATGCCTTTTAGCGACGGATTTTCATGTAAATTAAAAACGAAATTATGTTTTTAGCGACGGAATTTTCCGTCACTAATGACATAAAATCCGTCGCTGATGTAAAAAAATTCCGTCGCTAATTAGCGACGGAATTACCGACGGAAATGAGGTTTTAGCGACGGAGTGAGCATCAGCGACATTGATTTTTCCAATAGAAAAATTTCCGTTGGTAATCCGTAGGTAATCCGTCGCTGAAGACCATCAGCGACGGAATTTAACTATCAGCGACGGAATTTTCCGTCGCTAATTCCGTCGCTGAAAGTTCATTTTTTTGTAGTGTTAAGCATTGGAAACTTTTTTAGATCAATGTCAAAAATACCTTTCTTGATGGTGATCTCCAAGAAGAAGTATGCCTCCACCTGATTACTCTCATCCTTATCGCAAGGTTTGTAACTGTAGCAAGTTTTGTATAGCTTGAAACAAGCACCCATAGCTTGGTTTGCCAAATTTAGTTCTACTGTTGCTCAATTAGGTTTTGCTTCCAACACTCATGAGTCACCATTTTTTGTTTGACATACAAATTAGGGCATTGTTATTATTATTTTTCTATATGTAGATTGTATGATTATCATTGGTGATGATCTATCTTGCATTGCAAAATTGCTACATTTTTTTCACCAACTTAAAATGAATGATCTTGGACCTCTCAACTATTTCTTAGGACTTGAAGTGTCTTCTACATCTAACAGTTATTATCTTTCTCAAGCCAAATATGCATCTAATTTACTTTCTCAAGCTCCTCTTATCAATAGTAAAACTATCTCTACTTCTTTGGAACCAAATGTTAAGCTCTCTCCGATAAATGATATTCTTCTCACTAAGCTTGAGCTGTATAGGCAACTTGCTAGCAATCTGGTTTTTCTCACAATAACTAGGCCTTATATTGCTTATATTGTTCATCTAGTTAGCCAATTTATGGCCACTCCTTGTTTAACTCATTTATAGTAGTTCTTTGGATTCTACACCATATCGGAGGCACATTGTTTCATGAATTTCATTTTTCTATGCATACTTCCTTGATTTTATATGGGTATTTTGATGCTGAATAGGTTGGAGATCTTACGATTTATCACTTTAGCATGGGTTATTTTGTCATTTTGAGACATTCTCTCATTTCGTGGCTAGGCAAGAAACAAACTGTAGTTACTTAATAGAGCACTAAATCTGAATATTGTGCTATAGCTAATGACATTTCAAAATTACATTGCATTGATATCTCCTGGAAGATATGTTTATCCCACCATATTCTACCACCAGAATTCATTATGGTAATCAAAGTGTCATTTAAATCATCCATAAAGTTGTGTTTCATGAGTACACCAAGCATATTGAAATTGATATTTATTTTGTATGTCATTATGTTGCAAAAGGGGGACCATTCTTTTGACTTCAGTTTCTTCTTCACATCAAACTGCTAATTATTTACCAAGATACATTTTCCAAATAGTTTTCAAACTTAGTTAATAAACTCTGAGTGGTATCTTACCATACAACATTGAGTTTGATCAGTGGCGGAGCCAAAGAATTTATTTAGTGGGGGCTTCAATATATCTAGTAATAATTGTTTAAAAATTTTTAATTGCTTTTAACATGATTTTAAATTTTGAAATAGTTTCATTGTCAATATTTTGAAACATATACTTTTTAAGGTAAACAATGAATTTATCATTTAACTATTAATTAGTTATTTGATTAAGTAAATAGAAATTAACATATTCATAGTTGAAATGTATTATTTACGTAACAACCGATAAAATTAATATTAATGTCAATAACGAATAAATTAATAGATATGCTTTATACTTTCGAATCTCAAACATCTTTTATAATAATATCGTAATTTTTTTCAACCTTAAAAATCAATGCTAAAGCCCATAAAATAAAAAAATATTGAATAAAATTTTGTAAATATAAAATACTATTCATATAAATATAATATTAAAACTTTTATATTTAGGCCAGTGAGGGCTTAAGCCCCCACTGGGCCCCAAGAGGCTCCGCCCCTGGTTTGATGGGAGTGTTGGTATTGGTGTTTGTGTAAGGCTTAAAAAAAGCTTAAACACAAGAGAATTTTAAACGAAAGAGTTGAAAACTTGGATGTGACATATCATGTTAGATATCCATCCTAAAAGTAATTAGTAATAAGTGGGGGAGTCTTTTTTTTTTTTTATTCAAAGGGAGGTACAAAGAAGAAGAGAGATTTGAACCTTAAACCTAATCTCTTCTAAAAAGGAATAACAACCACTAAACCAAACTTTAATTGTTATAAGTGAGGGAGTCTAACTTAAATATAAGATAACAAAAAACTCAATAGTTAATTGATGTTAGATAGCACCACTTTAACATCACTTTAATGTTGTAAAAACTGCAAACTTTGTAATTATCATTATTTCAAGTAATGAGAATGAAGTTTCAAGTTTAGTAAATTTAGCAATAAATGATTGATACCTTGGGATAAATTAGAAATTTTATAAATAAGTTCAAGAGATATATAAGAACAAATAGATACATATATTCCACAATATATATGTGTATTTATTTTAATGAAACAAAGGACACAAGTATGCTAAAGGAAGTGTAGTGTACATGAACATTAAAACAATTAAAATAAAAATAAGTAAGGAATACATATATATATATATATATATACACACACGCACACACACACACACATACACATACCTAGGCTAAAAATATATTTGACATGAAAAGTGTGTATATATATGTATGTAAATATATGTATGTATATATTATATATCCAATAATTGAAAATATATGAACATACACATATTATATGTACGAAATATAATCAAATAAATAAACATATATATAAGCATATATTAGTTTTTTATATATATATGTATAAATATATGTTAGTATTATAAATATATTTATAAATTATTTAAATGTAGATATTTGGAGATTAGAATAAACTAAAATAAAACAAAAAAAGGAAACAAATTGGAAATTTCAAATAAAAAAAATTAAATATGCTTAGTGGACTTTGATGGGACCTTTCCCCATCAAACCCCACTAAACAAAGTAATATTCTCATCATCACCGGAGGCTTATCAAGGAAGCCATGAGCAGAAAATTAAAAGAGAAAGAGAGGAAGAGAGGCACGAGAGAGAGAGCTGAAAACTGAGCCAAATCGCAAAGAAAAAGGAGAGACCGAAAGGAGAAGAAAAGAAGAGAAAGAGACGTGGGAATGGAAGGAAGAAGAACTGCAGCTGTGCAGTAAAAAGAAGGAAATGAGAGGAAATTACTGATGTACAGGAGAATGAATCGGGTCTCTTGAAAAGGGGAAGAAACGAAACAATGACAAGGAATAAAGTTTAGAGAAAATGAATAGCGTTGAAGGATGAAGTAGAGGACTAGAGGCTGCACATTGTAGCAGAAATAGGCGTTGAAACTGTTCGAAGATTGCTGATTGGGTTTCACGAGCTAACAAAAAAAAAGGGGGAGGGCTCATTCGGTGATGGCAGCTGGAACCGTGAGCGGAGAAGAGTTTATAAACAATGCCTTGGGGAATTTAATGGCGTAACAGGGACGTTATTCAGCGGTCATTAGTGCTAGGTTTTGGAGGCTCGAACAAAGCTTAAACTGAAATTTAATCAGAGAGTCGAAAAAGGTAAGTCTTAAACTGAAATTTAATCAGGGAGTCGAAAAAGGCAAGTAGCTGTTGGCATGAGAGTGTCATTTAAATTCTGTTTGAATCAATTTTAATGGCCAAACAGTGGCTGATTGTGTAAGGCAATACAGGGGCATCGTTCGACACTCCTTGGAGGAAAAGGGGACTACTTGTTACACATTGGCTGCTACTCTAGTGGAGTAATAACAGCCATTTCCAGGCCAAAACCGAGGGGCTTGGTTTCCTAAAGTCTAAAGGTAAGGCCCTGTGTTGGATTTTGATCATGTTGGTGTATATATATACATATATATATATATATATATATATACATATATATATATATATATATACATGTTTATATGTATATGGTTTAAAGTTCAAAATGGTGGTATAGGGCAGCAAATGAAATTAAAGCTGAAAAGGTGGAACAAGATTCGGTTTTAAGAGTTTTTCAAAGTAAGATTAATATTTTGTTTTGGAGGTTAGGGTATAGAGATAATAAAATATAGGAACGAAGGTATATATATACATACATGTATACGAATATATTCATAAATGTGTGTATATATATATACACGCAATTAGTATGACATCATTAAAGTATATATATTAGTGTGACATTCAAACAAGTACACATCAATATATAAATATTTAATAAGAGAATAGATGAGGTAATATGAGGTATAATTATAAATATAAATCAAGTGAAACTGAAGAGGAAGTAATCAAGGTAACCAATTCAAGCATGCTAAAGGATGAGAATGATGATAGATATCGTTATATATATATATATATATAATATATATATATATCATGATAAGCAATATGTCGATATGTCATTAAAATGATATATATATGTATAAATACATATACTCATGCTTGATACATATTTATATGGAGAAAGAAAAAGAAATGAGCATGGGTAAATATATATAAATATATATATATATATATATATCTATAATGTATATATTGGAATATACACATGGACATAAACACATAGGTGTTTAAACATATATATATATTTACATAGGGACTCATGCCATGGGTATGTCGTAACCGTCGATAAGGAGGTAGTCTTTGATTAATAGTTAATTGAAATTAATAACGTTTTTATGATCCTCGTTTTAAATATATGATTAAGCATAATGATGAAAACTTATTGAAATGTAAATGAATTATGTGTAGTGAATCGGAACGGTTAAGGACTTGAATATGGATTCAAAAGGTCGAGAAGAAACGGTTAAATCTCAAGGTAAGTGGGTTAAATAAACATTACTAGTATCATCTCGTAAGGGATGAAAGAATCTTTATTCAATAATTATCTAATTTCATATCAAGTTTGGTGAAATATCATGGAAAAGACTATGAGGGTAAGTCTTGGTAAGATACAAGTTTGACTTGATGTGATCGAGAATAGTATTCGTTTGGAATGAAACCTTATTTGTGACTTGTGCGTTATGTATTATGACTTGTTTATGCTTATTGAGTATATAAAATCGTATAAAATGTCGGTGCTCGCATCATGAGAAATGCATGTGATTTAAATAAGTCGCACCAAGTGAGCATGCTAATATATTGCGATACTTTGAAAATGTATATGTGAATTAGTGTACAATATACAACTTACGATGTTGAACTTATGGACCTTGAATAACACCTAGTTATTTTCATCGAAACTAGGATAATGGAGTTATATGACAACCTATTTATATATGTGACTTGAGGACTTGAATGAATTTAGAACTTTACTACTAGAAAGCATGTGCCAAAGAGGCAAATCTGAGTAAGACCTATTCTTTTTGGACCGTGTGAGCCACTTCTAGAGAACTCAAAGGAACTACGTGCTACGCAGATTTCTTCGAAACTGTGGGAGCCACCTCTAGAGTCCTTTGAGAGCTAAGTGCTACACGAGTACCTATGAACTATTAGAAAGCATGCGCTCAAAAGGCGAATCCGAGTAAGACCCATTCTTTTTGGACCGTGTGAGCCACCTCTAGAGAACTCAAAGGAACTACGTGCTACGCAGATTTCTTTGGAACTGTGGGAGCCACCTCTAGAGTCCTTTGAGAGCTAAGTGCTACATGAGTACCTATGAACTATTAGAAAGCATGCGCTCAAGAGGCGAATTCGAGTAAGACCCATTCTTTTTGGACCGTGTGAGCCACCTCTAGAGAACTCAAAGGAACTATGTGCTACGCAGATTTCTTCGAAACTGTGGGAGCCACCTCTAGAGTCCTTTGAGAGCTAAGTGCTACATGAGTACCGATGTATCATTGGAGATCATATGCCAAAGAGACAAATGGATAAAACGGTTATGACCTTGTGACGTTATATCCATCACTAGTTAGGATGGATGTTATACATATGACAGTGAGTCGGAATAACTGTTGAACTTTATTTGTATTATGCTATAAAATCATGTGCTATTTGAAATGGTTAGTTACTTTACGCTTAACCATAGTGATGAAAAAAATGAAAAGGATGAAATTGTGCAAGTTGAAGATATGAGGAAAAAGTTGAACGAGCCTATACAATATGTTATTAATTATATGTGAGTAGCAAATGAATACATGGTATTTTATATGGTACATGCATGTATGATCATATTTTACGACATGAGCCTAGTCTACATTTATTTAAGCTACTTACTGAGCTGTGGATTGCTCACCCCTTAATTTAACATCTGCAGATCACACTAGTTGAAATCTAGCTTCAGGCTTCGTATAGGCTCTCCCGGGAACGGTACTTAGTTGTGGTACTCGTCTACATTCTCCGAGCTTTGCTTTTGTTTTTTTGAGGTATACGAATTGTATATCATTTTGATAATTATGCAAACTTTAATTTCACAGTACTAGGAAGTAAAATGGGATGTCACTTTGGATCGCACTAGATTATTGTATAGGTTTATGTGATTATCGAGTACGATCCGGGATAAGATTATATTTTGAAATGCGTATAAACTGCAAAAATGTGGAATTTTTATTGTGTTGGATTTGAGAAACATGAGACGTATGATGGTATAAATTGTGGAAATTAAAGCTGGCTGTATTGTGAAAATAAAAAATGTATTTGCAATGCAGGTAATTTACTGGGGAATTTGATAAAATACAAGGGGGAGGCTTTCGGCCTATTTCTTTTGGGATAAGTGAATATGAGGCTAAAACAATTATATTCACCTTGAGATTTATGATATAGTTAGAGAAATAATATTATTAAGGCAAGATTTGGTTTAGTTACTATACTAACACTAAATACAAACCGTAAATGGAAAAAGAAAAAATTTAGTTTGTAATTTTCTAAGAGAAATAAGGTAAGTGTTAAGTGAACCTCATGGCCTTCTGGTCGTAATAGATTTAATGATATCAAAGTAGGTTTGTCTAGTACGTGTTTGTGTAGTTAAGATTGTCTGTGATGTTACATCCCATGTACTGTGAAATATATGTTTGAAAAATTATCCAATTATTGACTTATACTAAGATTGATCCGCTCTTAGTATAAGTTCCTGTTCTGATTTAATTCAAAAATGAGGAGACTAGGCATAAAAGTAAGCTTGGGAGATTGGCTCAGAAATAGCCAATTCCCTTCTGACTCTATCACCTTCATCAACTACACTTGTTAGTAAGTTGCATATAAATTCAAAAACCTCTATATTATCTACTGTTTCTTAACACTCCTTTCAAGGAAATCTTAGATGAAAGAGTGTGCATATCACCAGCGTAAAGTGAAGGTGAGAGATAGAAACTTAATAGTAGATTCGATATTGTTGCACATTTACGACATTGGTCTCATTTTAGGTGTGGATTAGATAGGCACCCATTGTGCTAGTGTACACTATTATAAGAAAATTGTGACCTTTTCCCTACCTGATCTGTATATGATATGTCTTGACAAGTAAAAAAGTAATAAATGTTTATTTCTTTTGTTCTAAACGTATTGGAGTGATATCAGTAGAGGCTCAATGGCTTATGTGATTTGGAGATTGATGTGATATACTTGTCAAAAACTTGTGAATGTGAAGTCATGTTGATAGAAATGATAGTGATCTGGTGCTAATTGGCCTAAGAAATAGGTTATACGATGGCCTAAAGTTTGAACTATACATTTAGCCTTTGGTAAGTATTGCTCTATAAAACCTCATGTTTGAAACAAAAGATAGGATTGAACCGCATTATGTCAATGAACTTATTATACCAAAAAGGTATAGGATTTAATCGAATGCAGAATCCAGATTGGTATTGAAAACTATTGGAATTGAAAAAAAAAACGATGTCAAGATACGTAAGATTTTGATTTTGAAGGATTAAGCATCTTTAATGAACTTCAATAAAGAATGGTTCGATTAGATTTTTGGCCTGACAACGATAGTGGCAGGAAATTTATTTAAATCTGTCCACCACGTGTGACAGAAAGTGGACTTTATTATTATGTCTTAAGAGAAATAATTGCCTAACCTCTTTGTGGACTGGAAAAATGTACTGGATCTTGTATATTTTGAAAAATGTATGGATTTCAAAAACTATATGATTTGAAAGGTATATGATTTGCAATGTACATCGACTGTTGGAAATATACTATTTGGGTTACGTGAATTTTGAAAGTCTAATGAATTGAACCTTATGATTTTGAACTATGTGGATTCAGGACCTATAAGGCTCTTCAGATTTCTCACTATTAGAGTCAAAATGAATACAACATGTTATAAAAAGAGGTCTTTGAATGGAAATTGGAGATTGTTAGAGCATGTTGGGCAAGATAACAAATTGATGTGAAAGTTAAGATTGTATGAGATAAGAACCTTGAGATCATCTTGTTATGATATTAATATTGGCTCAATCTAATAGTCTCTGAAGTAGAGTAGGATGAAGAATTCACCTTGGTGGTGTGATTGAGATGATGAGAGTAAGAATTATGCTTGTGATGTCTTATACACTAAGAGTACATTTGCTTATGTAATTGTATACATATACATTTGTGTATTGCAAAGGTAAGAATTAAGATTATGCTATCATGTGGATTGTTGAGGAAGCGAAAGACTCGTGGGGATGGACTAGAATTGATGTGTATGATTTTATA